>CM035413.1:77316691-77596691 GCA_020310875.1 Ceratopteris richardii
AATAGAAGAAAAGTTGCACCCGATATTTTGGTGAGTTCTCCTTCTATGTTTGACCATTTCAGGAATCCTTTTGTAGATGTCTAATTCCATATTCAATGCATCTATGATTAAGATTTGAGAGCCTAATTGTAAAGAGGCTGAGAGAATTGTGTGTAGGAACATTTGTATGTGAAGAAGTGATGAGTGTCTTCTGAAATAGGCACAATCTCGATGGTCAAAGAATTGATCAGGTCTTAGTGCATAGTGTAAAGTTTTGCACAAACGAGGAGTGAAAATCTAAGTAAAAAGGTAAGCCATCTATGGCTGAAAGCATTTGATTAAAGTGGATCTAGTTTGGGAGAACCATGCATTAGAAGTTGTAGGTGTCAAAGTCAATTATACAGAAGTACAATTTCAGACATAGGTAGATTGCTTGGATCATTTCTCAATATCTACTAAATTGTTTGAGATGTTTTAACTTGGATAAGGTGTGCAACCTTTAGACGACACTTGTACAAAGTTTCATCAAAAACTTTACACATTTGATCAGCCAATGAGTGATTTATGTGGAGCAAACTTTTCTATGTAGTGAGTGTCTTCACACTTAGAGCAAATCCTGATGATTTGGCATTGGTCTTCCAAAATTGGTCAATGTTTTGAGTTATTCTTGATATAGAGGACTTCTAACATCAAGAATAACTTGTTGTTTTGGAGATTAAGACTCTCCATCAGTGGTATCAGAGCAAGAATTATCAAAATTTAAGAAAGGAGGACCCCGACTGCTACAGTTATACAGAAATCAACCTTTGAAGATTCAAAAGGTGAAAGTTTGAAATGAAAGCTAGAGAAGGAGATCTAAAGTTATCACAAAGACCAAAAGGAACTACATTCAAAGTAAAGGTACACTTATTTCTCATAAAGCTTGAAGAATTTAATACATATGTGAAGAAAGGATGGGAGATTCTCTTCAGATAGAGCAATTGGAAGTAGAAAGCTATCCTGCCTGGTCAATGAGAATAGAAGATCATCTTATGAGCAAAGACTTGATAGGATACATTACAAGTGAAGAAGAAAAACTAGAGTTTAAAGATCCTAGTGTTCCAACTAGGGAGGAGCTCACAGATTTGAAGACATGGATGAAGAGTGATGTTCAAGCAAGGAGTATTATATACATGGGAATCAATGACTACTTGCTACCTCATATTAGAGGACATGAAAGTGCAAGTGAGATTTGGAATGCTTTGGAGGAGCATTTCGAAAACACTACAAGTCAAGGAAGGCATTTTTGTGAGCAGAGTTTACCACATTCAAGAAGAAGACTTCTCAATCCATTTTTGATTATGTAGCAAGGATGAAGGACATTGCAGATGCATTAGGAGCGGTTGATGAAGATATTGAAGAAGATAAATTGGTAAGGCAAATCCTCACGGGTTTAAGAGGAGATGAGAAATCGAAGCCATTCATTTTGTCTACTGAATTATCACTACATCATTTCACTCCTGACTTGAATCAATTGCTAGGACATATGCTAAATTTTGAGCAGGATGTCAAAGGTGATGATAAAACTACAGGTCAAGCAATGTATTCAAAGGACAAGAAGAAGTTTAACAAAGGCAAGCAACAATTGAATGAAGAAGAAGGTACAACTAGCCAAGCTAACTTCCTAAGAGGAAGAAGTGGTGGAAAAGAAGAGGTAGAGGCAGAAGCAATAAAGATGGAGCCAAATCTTGCTAGATTTGTGGTAAGACAAATCACTTAGCTCATGATTGTTGGCATAATAATCAGATTAATGGTGGATATAATCAGAATTTTTAGTCAAGAGGAAGAGGTAATAGAAATCAAAGAGGTAATTTCAGACGTAGAGATAGTAGAGGTTTCTTTGGAAGAAATGAAGGTAGAGGCTTCCAAAGTCAATCCTATAACAATAACTAATAAGACTATGCTTCATATTAGAAATAAGATTCAACATTAATCATGAATGCAACTTGTGAAAGACAAAGTGAAGATCAAAGAGTCTTCTACATTGACTCATGGTGTAGCAATCGGTTCAAACATGTGACAATACAAATCAAAATGTGAAGTCAATTGGATCAGTGAAGGCTAAAGATGGGAGCACTCTTCTGAGTAAGTTTTGTATGTTCCTACAATTCCAAAGAATCTGATAAGTGTAGGGAAAATTGTTGAGAAAGGTTATGAAGTAAGGTTCACTAACGATGGAGTTTTTGTAGAAGACCCTAGCAATGGGTATAGACAAATTATTTCACGGAAGAAAGAAGGAAAGCTCTTCACATTGAAGATTCAAGGAAATGTTGGTCATGCTTTGTTCACTTATGGAGGACATAAGATCTCTGAGTTAGATCTATGGCATAAAAGACTTGGACATTTCAATGAAAGAGGTATTAAAGATATGGTTAACAATGGTTCAGTTATTGGATTACCTAATGCTGTAGGTCAATGTATGACATACAGATGTGAGGCATCTCAGTTAGGTAAAGCACATAAGCAATCATACAATAAGCATGGATTTATGTATTTAGAGAAGCTTGAATTGATACACACAAATGTGTGGGGACCATCAAAAGACTTTAGCATTAATGGTTCAAGCTATTATGAGATTTATGTTGATGATGCTACCAAGTGGATCACCATATATGTGATCAAAGATAAATCAGAGGTATTCAATACATTTAAACATTATCATGTGTATGCAGAAAGAATCATAGGTCAAAAGTTGAAGAGACTAACGTCAGATGGAGGGGGAGAGTATTTATGTAATAAGTTCAGTGATTACTTATGGAATGCAGGTATAAAAAGGTAAGTTACTTGCAGGTACTCTCCTCAACAAAATGGTGTAGTAGAGAGGAGAAATAGAACTCTTGTTGAGTTTGCAAGATCAATGATGAAGGAGAAAAAATGTCCCAATTATTCGTGGGTTGAGGCTATAAATACATCCACATACTTGGTAAATAGGTTACCATGTAAGGCTTTGCATGCTATGACACCATATGAAGCTTGGTGGGGTAAGAGACCTACCTTGGATCTATGCAAAGTATTTGGATGTTTGGCTTATGCATATGTGCCATCTCAGTTGAGGCATAAAATGGAACCTAAAGCTGAAAAATATGTGTTCATTGGTTATGATGACAAGCAGATGGGTTATAGGTTGTGGAATCCATCCACAAAGCAATTCCTTTTGTCTGAGGATGTTACATTTGATGAGCAAAGTACTTGGTATGCATGTACATTTAATATTCATGGAGGTGATGAAGAAATCAAGGTAGTCAAAGCTTCAAATACGTGACAAAGAAGAGAACAATGAAGCACAAATTGAAGTTGAAGAAAGGCCAAGGTTTGATCCAGAATGTGACGAGCTAGAAACTTCAAAAATTTGCGAACTTAGAAGGTTATCAAGACATAAATGGAAACCTACAAGGTATAGCTATGCCACTTCTTTTTTTACTACTAAAGATTATTCTTACATGGTGAAATCAGAGGAAGACACTTCTACATATGAAGAGGCAAAAGGTAAGGAAAATTGGGAGAAAGATATGCAGGAAGAGTATGATGCATTGATGGAAAATGAGACATGGGATTTGGTTCCTAAACCAAATAGCCAAAAGATCATTGGATGAAAATGGGTCTACAAAACAAAAAGGTATGCAGATGGAAGTGTGTCTAGGTATAAAGCTAGACTTGTTGTGAAAGGGTATGCTCAGACATATGGTATAGATTATGATGAGACTTATAGTCCTCTGGCAAAGATGAAAACCATAAGGACACTAATAGCTATTGCAGCATGTAAAGGTTGGAAGCTATGTCAACTAGATGTGAAAAATGCTTTTCTAAATGGTTACATTTCAGGTGATGTTTTCATGGAGCAACCAAAAGGATTCAAAGATAAAAGGTATCTAGAATATGTATGTAAGCTCAAAAGCGCTCTGTATGGTTTGAAGCAGGCCCCAAGGGCATGGAATTATAGACTTGTCAAGTTCTTGAAGGAACTTGGTCTGCAAGTGTCTAAAGTAGATAGTAGCTTACTTGTCAAAGCAAGTGATGATGGGTTCATTTACATGTGCATATATGTTGATTACATAATTCTTACAGGTACAGATGAGAAGGGCATACAAGGTCTCAAGAAGCAAATGGAGAGAGAGTTCAAGATTAGTGACTTCAGAGACTTGTCATATTTCTTGGGTATGGAGGTCTCATATACTCAACATATGCGACATGTGTTGGTTGCAAAAGGATTGTGGAACATTATGCAGGGTGTTAAAAGACGTCCTGTTACACCTCTGACTATAGGTACTGCAAATACAGGTGCTGGAGCTGATGAAGATGGTGTTGAAGATGATACTCCGCAGATTCTTGTTCATGCTGCTGTTTCTACTGCACCTACTGCAGAGCAGATTCGCTGGGATGGCAGAGATGCCCAGGCACATGCATTGATAGCTTTGTCTGTCAAACGTGCCATTATTCCTCACATTCGCTCTTGTAGAATAGCTAAGGATGCTTGGGATACACTTACCACATTCTACCAAGCTAGGGATGAGGCTCGTGTTGCTTACCTCCGAAAACAGTTGGAGAGTGAGCACATGAATGAAGGTGATTCTATGGACAGTTTCCTAACGAAGATCAAAGATTTGAAGGAACAGTTGATTTCTGCTGATGAGTTTATACCAAATAGCTCACTTGTGCAGACCGTTCAGAATGGTCTTCTTGATTCGTATCAGAGTTTTGCTTCTACTCTTCGGTTGATGATGAAAGGCAATCCAAATGCCTTGTCATTTGAGGAGTTAGTCTCTGTTCTGTTGCAGGAAGATCAGTCCAGGTAGAAGAGGTCCATTATGCGTGTTGCAGATCAAGCTTTCCTGGCTAGTCAGAAGGGCAAAGGAAAATGGAGCTCTTCTACTAGTAAGTAGAAATCTGCAAGTGCTGCACATTTGAAGAACCAGGACAAAGATGAGAAAAAAATCAGAAAAGCAGAAATTGTTTTGTCAGTACTGTAAAGGGAATGATCATATCATAAAGAACTGTCTAAAGCTGGCTGCTAAAGAGGAAAAGAAGAAAGAGGCTGGAATGGTTGTTGCAGAAGCCTCTACACCAAAAACAGAGTCTACAAACAGTGCAGGAAGAAGAATGGGCGTTTACTACTGTCTGCAGTTTTGACCCATCTTCTCATGATTAGTGCATGTCTGCAGTAGACTCAGATGTTTGGTATTTTGACAGTGGGGCAACCAAACATATTACCTAGCAGCTCAGTTTCTTCTCTTCACTCGAGCTTGCCCCTATAGGGAATACTGTTACATGCGCCAACAACTCCTCTAATCCTGTTATGGGAGTTGGTAAGATCATTTTGACTACTGGTGATGGTAGTTCTTTCACTTTGTAAGATGCTTTATTTGTGCTAGGGATCAAGAAGAATCTGTTATCAGTTTTTGCATTAGCCAAGATTGGCTTGGTTGTGAAATTTGTTGATGACAGATATAGAGTTCACGATATGTCAAATGGCGATGTTATTATTGCTTCTGGCATTTTATGTCCTGGGCTGTATAAGCTCATAGACTATGAAAGGTCTGTTAATGATTCGGCATGTGCAGTTCATGATTCTCAGGCTATGTCAGATGCAAAGCGTTGGCATGCACGCTTTGGTCATCAGAATTTTGCTAGTTTGCTACGCCTGTAGAAATCCGATATGGTGTTTTCTTTGCCCAAGCTTGAGGCACCCAGAAAACATGTATGTGAAGGCTGTATTTTGGGCAAAATGCAGCGTTCCTTCTTTCCAAAAGATGGTTCAGTTCGGGCTATGCAGAAATTGCAGCTTGTACATAGTGATGTATGTGGTCCTATGCAGACACCCTCTTTTGAAAACTACCTTTACTTTGTGACTTTCATTGATGTTTTTTCCAGGCATGCATGGGTATCATTGAAGGCAAAGTCCGAAGTGCTCATGTGCTTCAAACAGTTTTTGGTTTTGGCTGAAAATCTGTCAGCATGTAAAATGGACACCCTCTGTTCTGATCGAGGGGGGGAAAATATATGTCTTCTGATTTTAATGCATTTCTGGCTGAACGTGGGATAAAACACCAGTGTAGAGTGTCGTATACACCTCAACAGAATGGAATTGCTGAACGAAAGAACAGGTCACTCATGGAGATGGCGAGGTGCATGGTCAAAGGCTTGAGGCTGTCATGTGTGTAGCATATGTATTGAACAAGTGTCCCACTAAAGCACTGCAGTCTATCACTCGATATGAGGCTTGGCATGACCGCAAGCCAACTGTTGCTCATCTGCGTGTTTTTGGTTGTTTGGCATATGCACTAGTGCCTGAACAACATCGCAGAAAATTGGATGATAAGGCAGTAAAATGTATTTTTGTTGGGTACAGTTCTGAAAGTAAAGGCTATCGTGTGTATCATCCACAGACTAAACGCATTCTGGTTAGCCATGATGTTGTTTTTGTGGAGGATTGTTGAAGATACAACATGTATTTCTTGGATCCACTTCATTTTCATCATCGTTTGTACCTTTTTCTACCTTTCATTCAGTTAATAAAGCACTCTTGTATAGGTGTGTGTGAGTGCCACACTAGAGAATAAGTGGGATTCATTCTCCTTTCAGTTTAGAAATCCCACAAAGCATGCTTTTTTGCCATTTTGTATATAGAGAGGTCTCCACCTCTTCTTTTGGGGAGAGCTTTTTTAGAAGTAATGAGATAATTCTAGTTTGTAGATAGACTATTGCTCTCTCGTCGTCATGATGTGCATGCATGCTTGTTCTTTTCTTGTCTAATGGTTGTGACATGTTGATGTATGATTACCCATTATTATGCTTGTGATTACGATTAGGTGCATCATTCCTGATGCTTATGTTGTATCTTCTTGTTAATAATGTTGTTAATCATACGTTGACGAAGCGCCATTATGTCTACTGAGTGCTTCTACGCAAACATTTGGGTCTCATGAGATGCTTCCTGGTTTGACAAGTATGAGTTGTGATGCTACAACGTCAACAACTTTTGGCGTCGTTGCCGGGGAGCATTCTCTTGTCACTTACGTGATGGTTTATGGCGTGAAATAGACGTGTATGCAAGCTTTTCATGACGATTTGTTGAGTTCATTTCATTACGCTCTTGTGAGCATTTGTGGCTTGCAAGATTCATAATAACTTGTTGAGATGAGCCATTTTTGGTGTGATGAGGATCCCCTTTTTGGGTGATTAGTCCACCATGTGTGGTGATTCTTCAAGTCACGAGTACGATAGGAGTAGTTTTTAGAAATCTTTTTTTCATTATCTTGATTTTTTCTACTAATTTTGTTGATTTTTCTCTAATCACTAAGTAACTTAGATAGCTACCAATCGCAAGTTATTTCACTTGAAATGATCGTGTGCACCAACAATTATGCTTAGCAAGTTATGACCATCCCAACAATTTTGGGCTTCTAGAGTATGTAGACTAGTGAGTAGAGTTTTGGATATATCTCAAGATTGAGTAAAGCAATGAAATGAAACTCTTGAGATATATCCAAAACTCTACTCACTAGTCTACATACTCTAGAAGCCCAAAATTGTTGGGATGGTCATAACTTGCTAAGCATAATTGTCGGTGCACACGATCATTTCAAGTGAAATAACTTGCGATTGGTAGCTATCTGAGTTAGTTAGTGATTAGAGAAAAATCAACAAAATTAATAGAAAAAATCAAGATAATGACAAAAAGGTTTCTAAAAACTACTCCTATTGTACTCGTGACTTGAAGAATCACCACACATGGTGGACTAATCACCCAAAAAGGGGATCCTCATCACACCAAAAATGGCTCATCTCAACAAGTTATTATGAATCTTGCAAGCTGCAAATGCTCACAAGAGCGTAATGAAATGAACTCAACAAATCGTCATGAAAAGCTTGCATACATGTCTCTTTCACGCCATAAACCATCACGTAAGTGACAAGAGAACGCTCCCCGGCAACGGCGCCAAAAGTTGTTGACGTTGTAGCATCACAACTCATACTTGTCAAACCAGGAAGCATCTCATGAGACCCAAATGTTTGCGTAGAAGCACTCAGCAGATGTAATGGCGCTTCATCAACGTATGATTAACAACATTATTAACAAGAAGATACAACATAAGCATCGCGAATGATGCACCTAATCGTAATCACAAGCATAATAACGACGTAATCATACATCAACGTGTCACAAGCGTTAGACAAGAAAAGAACAAGCATGCATGCACATCATGACGACGAGAGAGCAATAGTCTATCTACAAACTAGCATTATCTCATTACTTCTAAAAAAGCTCTCCCCAAAAGAAGAGGTGGAGACCTCTTTATATACAGAATAGCAAAAAAGCATGCTATGTGGGATTTCTAAACTGAAAGGAGAATGAATCCCACTTATTCTCTAGTGTGGCACTCACACACACCTATACAAGAGTGCTTTATTAACTGAATGAAAGGTAGAAAAAGGTACAAACGATGATGAAAATGAAGTGGATCCAAGAAATACATGTATCTTCAACAGTTAGATTCTCCCAAAAGGAACTTATCAATTGCTAGCAGGTTGAGAGCACTATTCATTTTACTGAACATGTGTAGAGACCAAAATAGCAAGATGTTGGCATCATACGGGAAGAAGCAAGTACGGGCATACACGCAGATCTAGCACTGAGGCAACCTATTAAATTTTTTCAATCTTTACACTAACGTAAAAGTGATTCTCATCACTGACAACCATTGTAAATACCGTTTCACCTTTTTGTAGCTCCATTTTGTGCAAGCCGAGGAGTCCTCGAGCTTGAGGAGCTTTAGTAGTAGTTTCCTACCTCGTTTGAGCCCTCAAATAAGCCCTAGAACCTAATTTTTAACTAGGCTAGACACTAGGTCTGGACAGGGCCAAAGCTAGTCAAAAACTATAAATAGAGCTAGAGAGCTCATTTTTGGGGTAGCTTCTTGTAGTTTTGAACTTGTATGAGAACTTGGATGTAATAGAAGTGATTCCATTGTCTTACTCTCTTGGTTTTTTCCGTGTGTGCACGTGTGTGTGTGTGTATGTATGTGCATGTTAGTGTGCTTCTCACTCACACATTTGTGACTTCACTTGCTCGAGGTCTTCATACCATCCTCATGTCTTCCCGGATTGACATTAAAGGAGGTGCTACTCATCACTGAGCTACACCAAATTTTGGCGCCGTTGCCGGGGAACGAGCTTTGAGGACGAGCGTGTGATGGTAAGATGTAGAGAGGACACATTGGAATGGTAAGTAGTAGGTAAATTTCTTGTTTTTTTTCTCCATCTCCATCTCCAACTTCCTCTCCTTCTCCACTTCATATTCTCTCTTCCATTCCATTCTCCTCATTTGCTTTGTGCGATTTTGAGAGAGAGCGAGTGTGCATTCTTGTTTTTGTGTGTTTTTGCATGATTCTTGCAGGTTGCAGCATCCTCACCATCTCCAGCAAGCTCAGCAGGTACAGATTTTGTCTGTGCAAGCCCTGAGGCATTGAGCGTGATCAGGAAAATTCACCATATCCCGACCTATCATGACACACCCAAGTATCGCGACACACCGAAGTATCGCGACACACCGAGGTATCGCGACACACCGATCTATCGCGACACACTCGTCTATCGCGACACACCCATGTATCGCGACACACCCATGTATCGCGACACACCCATCTATCGCGACACACCGAGGTATCATGACACACCAAGGTATCGTGACACACCGATCTATCGCGACACACCGATCTATCGCGACACACCCATCTATCGCGACACACCCAAGTATCGCGACACACCCATCTATCGCGACACACCCATCTATCGCGACACACCCATCTATCGCGACACACCCATCTATCACGACACACCCATCTATCGCGACACACCCATCTATTGCAACACACCCAAGTATCGCAACACACCCATCTATCGCGACACACCCAAGTATCGCGACACACGGACCTATCATGACACACCCGTCTATCGCAACACACCGACCCGAGCTATCGCGATACACCAACCTCATGAATAATTTTTGAGTGACTTGGGATAATTTTTTGGCTTGATTTCTAACATATTGGGACCACCTTAGAGCCTTAGAAGTGGGCAAAATACCGAGACAAACATAGATGAATTACTTGAACCCTGAGAGCCTGTTTTGAACCCTAAGTTTTTGTTTGGTCATAACTTCACCATCGAAACTCCGATTGAAGAGATTTCAGTCTCGTTGGAAAGCTCGTTGAGAATCCTATGTGGATCTCGACTGGCTTTTGTAAGAATCATATATGGAGTTTTAGAACTGTATTTTTAAGTTGGCCAATCTATAGGATTAGGGGGTCATAAGAATTTGGGGGTACAATGAGCTACTCCAGGGGGGGCTCATGTTTGTTGGTGTGTGTTCATCAATTCATTGATGTGTATTAACTTGTGAACCTATGCGGGAACATTCTGTGCAATCAAGGCATTTCAAAGCAAGCTATCAAGGTGAGTACCAGCTTGAGGGAAGGCATCCTGGGCTGGTGTAGCAGCCTGAGCAATCAGAGAAATTGAGGTTGGAAGTTCTCTCAACCCTCCTTTGTCAATTCCTAGCTTAGGTTAAGTATGACTTAGGTGTGGTGATTAATTAAAGCAATGTCAGGCACAAATCAAGTCCAAGAGAAATAATCAACAAAGTGCAATCATTAAGTAGGTCTTAAGTGCGGAAATTTTAAGGGACAAAAGTAAACTTGAATCGATCAATTATCAAGTGCGAAATTCATTTAGTACTCCTCACAACGTGATTTCTAACAAGAGCTTAACACAATAACCAACTAAAAAGAACAAAGTAAGTGATACAAACTAACCTGCAACGAGAGTGTATGTGGGACTAGAGGGTAGAAAACCCAGGCATATGAACCTCAGGTCAGGAAGACACTTAGGCCGGGACAGACAAAGCCTCAGATCCTCTGAAGCTAGTGTAAATCACACTACTAGGTCTTGGGCCCAGCAGCTGAGCAATTATTCAAAAACCCTAACTCTGAGACTAGCGAATCAGAGATTTCTCAGGGTATTGAGAGACCCATAGGAAGTTCAGGTGTGGCCTACCTACAAAAGGTTGAAGGTCCTTAAAAGACTCAACTTGAATATCTTAGGACCAACCGATTAGGTGCTTACATCTATGAGGACGGTCTAAGAAGATCCATAGTCTAGATTAAAAACCCAGATCAACCTATTGGACTAGAACATCCAGCAGTCAAGTTTGAGAATGGCGCGTACCTGGACAAAGAGGGAACTATGTATGTAGTCACCGATCACCCAGACAGGACAGAAAAATTTGGTAATGTGATCCTAGAAACATACATAGGAGACCTAGAGCTAGGGAACATGGGAAGAGAGCCTAGGACCCCTCAAGGTAAATCAGTTCTCACGAGAATCCTCACACCAAATGGGTGGCCCAGGACAACAAAAGCATAGATCTACTAATAGACCGAGGGACTGACGAAGCCTTTTGGAGGTATAAGCCTGATCAGCGGAATGAAGTAGGAACGATCACGATCTATGAGTTCAAAGATCCTGATAGCCCTAGCAAAGTAACCTACCTAGACAATACGTCAGAAAGGATCTTTGTGGTCATGGAGCATGGTAGGCATGCCTACACTTGGAAGGGTGAATTTATCTTTCCCCAACCAAGATCCAATGTATCGTATGGCCACCAAGGAGCGGGATCATCCCAAGTTCATGGAGCTCAAAGAGACAGAAGTAGAGACAGGCCAGAGGTAAGCTTTGGCAACCCAATAGGAAGAGAGAGGATGAGAACGGAGGCACATAGAGTGGAAATGGAGAGACATAGAGAACCAAGGAACCAAAGACATACTGATGATTTTCCTTTGCCAAGGCCTAGAGAACACACTAGGACCCTGAGGCCAACTCAGCTAGTGAAGTCCATGAAGAATTACTTCGATGGCACTCGAGACCCTTACGACCATGTGGCAGAATTTAGGCAAGTCTTGAAAGTTGAACAAGTGGAGGACCTCTTCATGCAATACAATTCTTTTGGCCTAACTCTTAGAAACACAGCTCTTACGTGGTTTCAACCACTACATGAGAGGCAGTTTAGGAGCATAGACCAACTTTTAGAGGCTTTCGTTACTGAGTTCTCTAAGAGTGGCATACGGCATAATACCTCCTCCCTGATTCATAGCTTTAAGCAAACACCTCAAGAGACGGTCAGACTAGTAGGAAGATGGTTTAGGCAATACCTAGAGAGGTGCCCGATGCCTGAATTATCCACACCAGCCAAGCAAGTGGCTTTGTTCTTAGACGGATTGCTAAGTACCAAATTGAGATCATATGTGTACTTGAAGGACCCTAGGACCATACCTTGTATGTAGTCCGATATGCCCATAACACTGCAGGTAGCAGTTGATCCCATCTTTCCGGTGCTTCCATGATCAATTTTCGAAGGATATTCAGCAAAGATTTGTTTGTACTTTCGGCCAAGCCATTAGCACGAGGATAATAAGGAGAACTAAATTTATGTGTGACCTGGAACGACTGTGTAAGTGCCTTCATTAAATTGTTTATAAAATGAGTGCCTTGATCTGAGATAATTTCCAGTGGTAATCCAAAACATGGAAAGACATCGGTTAGCAGACACTTTGCTACCGTAACAGCTATAGCAGACCGTAAAGCCCAGGCTTCTGCCCATCTAGTTGCATAGTCTGTACAGGTCAGTATGTATCGGTTGTTACTAAAGACTGTTGGAGGTGTAATCGGACCGATAAAATCTAGACCCCACTTCTAAAAAGGTTCCAATGGTAAGATGGGTTGCAGAGGAAAGAGATGACGTTGCAAAGGCTGGCCAGATCTTTGACAAGTATCACATTGTTTGACAAACTGTGAGATATCTCTGTACATTGTTGGCCACCAGAGACCACTCTGTAGTATTTTCCGGTGAGTTAGATCTGCAGCAAAGTGGCCACCGGAAGGAATCGAGTGAGCCAAAGTAATAACTGAATTAGCTTCATGCGGTGGAATACATCGAAGTAGAATTCCGGTCCGATCTACATAATATAACTCTCCAGCAATTAACCGAAAAGACTGCAATTTTCTTGCGTACTGCCGTAGAAGTCTGAGATGGAAGGTAACCATCAGTGAGAAAGGTCAAGATCTGATCATAATATGAAAATGGGATAGGTGGGTCTACAGAATCTTCATTAATTGGTTCTGACACATAAATCGCGGGTGTCGTGTCATCTATGCCCACCGGAGCTTCACCGGAATCTAAGCGGGATAAGAAATCTGCTAAGGCATGTGAACTGCCTGGCCGGTGAATGACTTCGTAGTTGAATTCCTACAAGAGTAGTACCCATCATGCTAATCGACCACCTAGATGTTGTTGCCGAACTAGATAGACAAGTGCAGCATGATCTACATGAAATGTGAATTTACGGCCCAGCAAGTAATGTCTGAATTTCTTGACAGAATATACTAGCCCAAGACATTCTCTTTCTGTTACAGAGTAATTCTTTTCAGCAGGGGCTAATCTTCGACTTGCATAATACACTGGTCTGAACCATTTATCAATTTGTTGCATCAACACACTTCCTATTGCTATATCTGAAGCATCGACAAATACATGAAATGGGTGATCCCAGTCCGGCGGTTGTAAGATAGGAACTTAAGTTAATAAATGCTTTAAACAATCAAATGCTATCTGGCATTCCTGGGTTCATTCAAATTGTCGAGATGTCTTGGCGATTAGCTTGTTTAGCGGTATAGCCAAATGAGCAAGCCACCGTAAGTGCCTTCCATGCCACCATACTTGGCCCATAAAGCGCATGACTTCTTTTGGAGTAGCGGGCACCGGAGCTTCTAGTACTGCCGAAATTTTATCTAGATCTACTTGGATACCTTGTGCAGATACAATGTGGCCAAGTAACTTGCCACATGAAACCGCAAACACAGATTTGTTGGGGTTCAAGCAGAGTCTATACTCTCTGCATTTCTGAAAGCAGCACCGTAAATGGAACACGTGTGTTATCATCTTACCAAAAATTGAAAAATCGTCGAGATATACTTGCATAAAGGAAGTGAGATAAGGAGAAAATATCTCCTGCATACATCTTTGAAATGTGCTTGGTGCGTTTCTCAATCCAAACCACATTACCGTACAAGCAAAGACACCCCAGTTGGTAATAAATGCAGTTTTTGGTATATCTTCTTCGGCCATTCTTACTTGGTTGTAGCCACTGTATCCATCTAGGAATGAATACATCTCGTGGCTTGCTACTCTATCAAGCATGGTATCCAAAAAGGGGATTGGAAAGGGATCCGGTACGGTTGCTGCATTTAATTTTCGGTAATCTACACAGATTCTCAATTGCTTGTTTTTCTTTGGCACAATCACAATCGGAGAGATCCATTTAGCATGCTCTATTGGCACGATGAATCCGACTTTCAATAACCTATCAAGTTCTGCCTTTACCTGAGATACATAATGGGGATTCATCCGGTAGCTAGTTTGCTTTATCGGCCTTGCTTCTGGCTTCAGCATGACCCTGTGCTCGTAGATACGGGGGTCCAATCCTTTCATGTCTTTGTAGTCCCATGCAAAGACGTCGGTGAATTCTCGGAGTAGCTGGATTAAACCTGCTTGAAATGTTTCCGGTAAGTTTTGCTTTATCTTCACAGGACGTGGACGATCTTCATCTCCTAAATTGTAAGTGATCAGCTGATCTTTGGGGACATAGAACTGTTGATGTTTCTCTGTGTCGTCTGTTGGTTTAAAGAGTTGCTGCAGTTCATCGTCATGTGTCGAAACAGTGTCTTCCTTCTTAGCCTCTTCTATGATGGGTATTACTGTACAGACTGAAGCGTTCCAATTATCTACAACGGAATGTAGATCAACAGTTCCTAAGGAAATTAAGTCAGCGTTATTCGTCAGAAACTCTTCTTCTTCATCATCTGACAATCCATCTAGCATATGGACTGGTTCAGCAAAATACGGTCTAGCGTGTAGCTCGCAAGGTTGTATAGCATCTAATTTTACCACATATCTACGACTCGCATCTTTAAACGTAAGCTCTTGTGCAGACCAGTCCTGTATTACCTTCGCATGCTTCAGCCAAGGTCGGCCGAAAAGAAGGTTGTAATCCAAAGTGGATTCCCGCAGATCTAGTATAACAAAGGTCATTTTAAAGGTCATACCTTGCAAAGTGATGGGTACATTCCGCACAAGTCCTACGGGATGGACTCTTGATTGATCTGCCATTCTGACAAAAAATTGAACTGGTTCGATTTCGGTCCATCCTAACCTTTTGCATAATGCCGCAGTCGCAATGTTAACACCAGAGCCTCCATCAATTAATACCTGCGTAATCTTATGATTCTTATACCATACTGTAATCAAAGGGACTGAATGATCAACCGTAGAATCAGGTTCCAGTTGAACTGCTGCTGTTGCTAGAATACAAGAAGGCACCGGACTGAACTGTTGTTGGAACTGTTGTCGAATTCCAGGTACTAATGCCAGTACTTGGCCCAGAGGCAGAGTGATAGATGCCTTAGATAGGATTTCCCAGGCCTGTTGAGGTTGATTGACAGGCTCTACTGATGTTGAAGTTGATGCCTCTGCTGATGCGGAGGTGTCTACGGTTGGCAATGTATCTTCTGCTGATGATGTTCCTGCTGCTGACTCCCGTTGTTGTGTTCCTTCCCTTGTTAACGAGGGCTGGGTTACCGGAATAGGCTCTGGGAAGACTGGTGGTTCTGCTGTGGTCCATTGACTAGCTTTGTTGTACATTCTGTGTTGTTCACGTATCCCTGGTTCAAATATTTCTACTGTCGGTTGCAGTTGTTTACCGGAACGGATCTAGACTGCAGCAGCCTGTGTCTCTACCGGTGTGATTTGTACCATGTTGGCCTTTGGATTTTGACGTTCCTTCTTCCTTTGATCATACTCAGCTGCATCCTTGCAAAATCTCCTAATATGTCCAAATTCACCACAAAAATGGCAGCGTGGTGGTGGTAAATTGGGATTTTCCGGTGGTGGTTCGTTTTGCCAGCGGTTTGCATTATAGTTGTTATTCCTCTGTCGTCGGTAATTTCGATATCCTAGTTGCTGGTTGTTTCTCATTTGTTGAGGCACATAGTGGTTGGCTAGCTGCCCTTGTTCCTGGATAATTGCATTGACAGTCGCTGTTCCTTGTACTCTAGCATTGTATGCGCAGTTTTCGGTGGTGTGTCCGGTAATGTTGCAGATAGCGCAGAATGTCTAATTAAGTGTGCAATTGGCACTAGTATGTCCTGAATTTTTGCATGTAATGCAGTATACTTGTTTGGTCATATCTTTGGCAACATTTTTGTTTGTTTTTAACCACTCCAGATCTTCTGTAAATCCACCGACTTTGTTTTCCAGTTGCAGAGTCATTGCAATGACTGCATCGAGTGTCATAGCTCCGACACATCTTATGATCATGATCTGCTTAAGTTGTGGAACCAAGCCATTGATGAACCACTGAGTGATAACGTCATCTGGTAAGTTAGCATGGGCCGGTGGTAGCTGCCTTAAGTGTGTTCTCAAGAGAGTAGCATACTCCTGTACGGTTTGATTTGCCTTCTGTTTGTTATTCTGCAGATAGTCAAAAATTTCGGCTGGATTTTTTTTTAGCCTGAATCGTTGTAGAAAAGCATCTCGTACTGCTTCATAGGTGCCGAAGTGATTAATAGCATATTCTGTAAGCCATCTGGTTGCTTCATTGACAAGTGTAGATTGGAAGACAATGGCTTTGTAGGACTGATCCGGTGGATGGTTGAGAACTGCGTAGCTTATCTCGAGAGTGCGTACGTGAGCATCCGGATCATCTCCTGGGAATCCACCAAACTTCGTGTACGTCACTCCTGTTGGAGGCTGCCTGGGTGGACATAACTGTTGTTGTTGCTGTCCGTTCATTGTGAGTGTATTATACCTTCCTTCTGTATCTCGGGCTTGAATATCTAAACTACCGGAATCTGTATCGTCGGATGGCGCACTTTTCGATGCGATGATCTTGCTTAATATGCTTCGAATCTCTTTCGAACAGCTTTCCTTCCTTCTTGATGTCCAGTGTATGCGAACTCGCTTCCAAGCGCGGTGGTTGGGCTGAAGATTCAGCAGAAAATGCTAAACCGCCACCGAAAAACTGTGATTCTCTTACCGAAATATTACCGGAATGAACCGAAAGTATGCCCGAATACGGTGTTTTTTCGGCTTCGCCGATTTCTTTGACTAGAGTGCTTCTAATCGTAGATAGATCTGAATCTTTTTCCAAGATTGTTAAACTACTTTCCAACTGCATCTTGGTAGGTTCTGGAATTACTATATCTTCGACAGACTGTGCCGAAATAGTACCGGAATGTACTAGAGGCGTAACACGTTCCACCAGAATATGACCAGAATCAGTTTTAACGTTCTTAACTTTCTTGACAACTGGGTCAGCCCTAGTTGTACTTCTACCTCCCAAAGTTGGCTTTAGTACATTAAGTACTCCAGATTGATGGTTCTTGGGATACGTTTCACCGGATCGAGTAACCGGCATGTATCATTTCTTTTGTACTAATCGCGTAGTATTACTAACGGAATAGTTTGCAACAATCTGGTTCTGTTGCTACTTCCAATCAAACGATAATCTGGATGTGCGATTCTGACAGACGACTGGCAATCTTGATGCCACCTTCCCACAGACAGCGCCAAATGTTAACCGTGGTACAGTGTTTCACCGTAAAAGGTGTTAAACTCTAAGTATCATTACTCACTGGCCGAAAGGCGTTACCAGACCAGCGTGGGTTCTTGGGAGTGGTAGGGGTCTGTTAGACAGAGGCCCTGTACTTATTTCCCAAATCTTCGTTACAACATCAAACGCATGTGTAGCTCAGTGATGAGTAGCACCTCCTTTAATGTCAATCCGGGAAGACGTGAGGATGGTATGAAGACCTCGAGCAAGCGGAGGCACAAGTGCGTGAGTGAGAAGCACACAAACATGCACACACATACACACACACGCGCACACACGGCAAGACAAAGAGTGAGAAGCAATGGAGTTCTTAGATTACTTTCAAAAAGCTCTTACAAGTTCGTTTCAATTACAATCTCGCCTCCAAAATGAGCTCTCTAGCTCTTTTTATAGTTTTTGACTAGGTTTTGGCCCTGTCCAGACCTAGTGTCCGGCCTAGTTAAAAATTAGGTTCTAGGGCCAATTTGAGGGCTTAAACGGAGTCTAAAAAATACGAAAATTGATATGTAGGTACTTCTAAGGCTCCTCAAGCTCAAGGACTCCTTGGCTTGCACAAAATGGAGCTACAAAAATATGAAATGGTATTTACAATGATTGTTAGTGATAAGAATCACTGTTATAAAGATGTTGATTTGGAAAAAATTTGAAGGGCCTATCTGCCAGATTTGCGTCGACTGCTTTGTCTACTTACTCCTTCACCTCGCTCTGACTCTCTCCGCTGGCTTCCTTGTCTAGTTAGTCCTTGGGTGCCCATACTGCTCTCAACACCCCCCCCTCTCTCGCGTCTGTCGTCCCTGACAGACCCTTGTTGCTGGGAGTGTTGGATGTAATATTCCACAACCTGAGTGGCAAGCTGATGTTCTTGTATGCGTAGTCCTCTCGCCAAATCTGTCATCATACGATCCCAATCAATTGGTCCTGGAATGTCCGGATGTGGCAGACGTAACTGATCTGCATGGATCGCTTGTTCTACTACGAATAGGTGTAGCAAATGTGTGGGTCTGGGAATGAAAATTTCCGAATGATATTCCCAGAATCCCGTAGAGAACATTTCCTCAAATGTCTGCTTGAAGCATGCGGGTAAGTACTTTATTCGTGCATGCCAGGCAAAAATTATAGTAACCGAGGGAGTCTGGCTCATGTCGTAGACTAAATCCTTGTTACCTTGAGAGAATCCAGGGGCAGAGATGTATGGAGCTTGTACATTCCGAAAGGTTTTGAAGACAATGGTCATGAGCTCGAATATCTTCATACACATTTTTGCTGCTATGTCGGGTACATTATTTAGACGTGTAGACCAGTGCCGAATTGTTGATATCATGTAGGCTACGGTTGGGGTCCCTCGAGGTGGAGCAAAATATGGATAGTTAACCCAAGCCGAGCATTCTTTATTGTTGCGTACCTTGATTGCAAATGCTTGCCAGGATCTGCGACGTACCACTGGGCAATAGCATGGATTATACTTGATATATAGTGGCATGGTTGCCCAGGTACTCATCATCTCTGGGTAATCGGTTAGTAGACATGCACGCCAATTAGGTTGGAAGATCGAGCCAGCACGTGCATCTGTCGGTAAATCCCCTATCTCAAATTGAGTGGCGAATGTGGGCTCCTTCCCTGTATGTCTTTTGACTTCTGCATTATAATCATGTAGTAAGACAAAATAAGGCATGTATTGCGACTCTGATGTTGTGATTAACCGTTGATGGGATAAGTTTTGAAAGTAGGAAGACCGAAGGACAGTTTCTTCCAGATTTGTGAGAGATTGCATTTGCACGGCCACACAATCATCATGTGTCTTACCCACTTTCTCGACCCTTTTGACCCAATCTGGAACTTGAATTTCTAAAGTGTCTTGTCCTTCCTCTGTAGTTCGACCACCGGGTGTCGGCATAGGCTCGTATGGCTCTTCATAGCTGTCATCGACGGGGATTTCCACTACTGTTTCAGGTTCTGGTTCTTCAATGGGCGAGGGTGGCCTTTCATATGGTAAGAGGCGTGCTTGGAGTTCTGCCACCTGTTTCCGGAGGGTCTCTACTTCTTCTGTAGAGTGTGCAAGATTACCGGCTCCTGTTGAGCTGTGGGGACACTGGCTATCTGTTTCTTTAGATCTGCACATTCAGTCTCTAACTTTTCATATGACTCCAAGAAATTTGCATGCTCCTCAAGTAAGATGCGAATGTCTTCCGATGGGACTGCTCTATATCTGGTAGGGCTAATGGTTGCTCCTACAGTTCCTTCCATAGCCGCTTCAAAGTTGTCTTGGTTTTGTTGTTGAAGTCTCTTGTTCTCTTCTAGTGCTGCTGCCATATGCTTCCTTAATAGCCCAATGTTGCGTCTGAGTGTAGCATTAGATATCATTTGCGCTTGAAGCACTGTTTCTAGTTCCTTGACTGCTTGGTCATCTACTGTTGATGTCTTTGATTCGAATTCGGAGTGAGCCTGCTGTAATGTTGTATGCTCGGTTAGGAGCGTTTGGTAATCAGCTTCAAGAGTGGTGACTCTAGCTTGCAGACGTTGAGATTCTGCCTGGAGGGCAGCAGTGCGTTCTTCCAATTGATGGTATTCTTGCTGTAGTTGATGTGCACACTGAAGTAATGTGTTGAACGTGCTATTTACATTATGAGATGCAAGGGGGAAAATTTGAAATGCAGGGGAGGTGGGATTGGGTAGGGGGTAGTGAATGCTGTGTGTGCCAATGATGTGAGTGGTGAGGTGGGGGGTAAGGGAGGGGAAGATGGTGGAATCATGGGGAGAGGTGCTGTGGTTGGTGAGATGTCCATTGGGTCAGACAAAGTGGTGTGTACAGGGGCTACCATGTAGGTGGGTATGGTAGGTGAACTGAGTGTGGTGTTTGTGTAAATTGATGTCGTTGCGAACATCGGGGAAATGTGCCTCTGAAACATTGGAGAGCGGATGAACTGCTCCACAAAGGACGGGTATTGGGGTGGTGAGGTCAGGTTGAAAGAGGGGTAGGGGCCAGATGGGAAGTGAGGGTCATGGAATGGAGGTACCCGTAGTGGGGAATAGGCTGGGAAACACAGGGTGCCTTCGGTGGGTGCTGGGTTTCCAACTACACTTGGAATTATGGGATGGCCAGTTATGGGTTCGGAGGATAGAAGGGATGAAGTGTACAAGGGATTGGTGACGAAGGAGAAGAGGGTGTCTTGTGAGGTGGGTTCTCGAAATGAGAATGATGTGAATGAGGATGAGTTATAAGTGAAGGCAGAGGTGATGACTGTCGTTTCTTCCATGGTGGGAGGTGGTGGTGGGGGTGGAGAAGGTGGTGATGGAGGATGCTGGGGTGAGATGGGTGATGTCTGAATGAAGGTTTCGGCAGAGAGGTCAGTGGTGGTTGTGGGAGTAGCTGTTGTTTCAATGGGTACTTCTTGTTTTGTGACGGGTATCCTGATAGTCTTACCTGCTCGTGGTAATGTGTCAACTCTGCGTTTGTCATACCTCACGGACTGGCGGACTGCAGTGTGGACAGCCTCCGGAACTCCTAAAGATTCTGACACTAATTTGAGGGTGTCAATGAAATGTTGGTCCACCCCCTCATCTGATAGCATTTCTTGCATCAAAGCTTGACCTGATACAAGAGAGAGTTGATGCCTTTCTTGTACTGCTTTGATTGTGTCGTATAACCTTTGTAGTTGAGCTGTATATGCTGGTGCACCTACAAGTTCTGGCACTTCTTGTTGCTCCTCTTGATGCTCTTGATCATAATCCTCCTCATCTTCCTCCTGTTCTTCATCTCCGTCATCCTCTTCATCCACTTCAACTGGGGTGACAGGTGCTTGGGAGGTTGTGGCCTGCGTTTGCATGTTTTTCGCTTGTTGTGCCTCTTCTGCCTCCAGCTCTACATCTTGTAATAATTGTTCGAAATCTTCATTAGTGAGTTCTTCCAAAGGTGCACCACTGGGAAATTCAAGATCGGTTGGGATAGGAGGGAATATCAAGGTGGAACCATCGGTGCTGCGTCTTGGAAGTCGGAGTGTGAATGGTCGGACTCTTCGGGGTGGAGGGGTAACATCTGGTGTTAGGGTGGCTCCACGTGGTTGAGCACATGGGACTTGGACAGTGCCTCTCATCTTCTTAGAAGGGGGTCCAGTGGATGTCCTGCCTCTAAACTGCTCTACACGATTCCACATTAGGGCCCGTTGAATAGGAATGTCATAAGCCAAACACCTATAAATGATTCTCGTCAGAGCACAGCAACCATATAAAACCTGTTTCCGCGGCCATCGTTTGTGAGCTAGGTGTATCTGATCAATTATCCAGTGGGGTAAGTTGATGGTGAGGCTCTGTGTCTCTGCCAGATACAAGCTAAACCAAATCTTTTTGGGCGGCATGGTGAATCTATCTTGTGCCGGGAAAGCAAAGTGTTGCATGCACATGCGAAGGTGTATTGCAATATTAGGCGTCATGGACACCATGTCCTTGAGTTTGGTGAGACTTCGATTCTTCATGTAATCCAGTACTAGTGTTTCCTTTTCTGTAGGAATATGCATTCCGCGCATATCTAGAGCCTCTCTCACCAAGTTGTTTGATAGCCTGAACCTCTTTAGCTCATTCCCTTTGTTAGAGATGGAATCACAAATGAGCTTGCACCTTTTGGGTTCTGGTTTGGAGTCAAGGTGTTGATGAGATAGTAGCATCGCATGAAGTCGGGCTTTGGGAGCCGTGCGCTGAAATATGCATTCAATCTTGCCTTTTCCCATATCGAACGTAGACCTTCTGCATTTTGTAATTTCTCGAATTCTCTTGTAAAGAAATGGTATCTGCCTTGCTTCCCATTGAAGTCCAACTCTGATTCCCATAGGTACGTTCCTTCACCCAAGGGTCCTGCCACCTCAGTAAACCAGTGGGAAGTCTTTCCTACGGGCATGGTGTGGCCACACGGAGGGTCCGCAATAGGTATGATTTTGATGGCCTGCAATTCTTCTGGCCTTTCATTTGTCTCAGGAAAAATGGGTAAACTGTCTAAGTCCACCACTTGCGGGCTTGTTTCTGTGTGAGAGCTAGTTCCTGCTGCCTCAACCATGTTGAAAACTTCGCAGCTGGTTCTGTGAGAATATATGAATAAATGTTAACATTGCAATGGACACAAAAATGACACAGTGTCCCTTGTTACAACATTAACCTAAAGTTTGGGAGAGGTTAGGGGTTAATAAGTGCTCGGTGCTAGTGTGTGTAGTTAGAAATTGGGTAGACCTACGAGCTAAGCGGAATGATGTGATGTGATAGTGAAGTAGTTAGTAGGTGGACATGGATTTACAATTGGGGTCCGGGGGTTTATTACAAGTTTTAGGTTGCCAAATGCAACGGATAGGTTTTGAGTTTGACTTTGTGGAGGCTCTGGAAAGTGTGATAGGGTATTTACTTGAAAAAAGGGGCTGTTTAAGGACCCATCTACGAGTGAGTCTGTGCGTGCTTCTAGGTGGCAGTGTGTTCGAGTGTATCAGACAAGAGTGGGTGGCGGTTGCTTGAGCGAGTGAGCCCTGTCGTGTATGATGTGAATTGTGTGGGGTTATTTGAGCCCGCAAGCAAGCCTTAGGCACCCAAATTTGTCTTGATTGTGGGTCAGCCTTCATCGACTTCTTGGGTACCCAAATGGACTTCACTTTCTCCACAGAGGTTTTAGGAGTCCTCTTATTAGCATCAAGTCGTTGATTACTAATAGGAAGTTGAGACCGTTGTTGCGACTTAGTTACGGTCGGCAGCTCGTCTTTCCGCACCCACATTTGTTTCATCGGCTGAGATGTTCTGCTTCGCGCGTTCTTTTGGTCTCTTGCCTGGAGAGTCTTCAATGATTGATCTGCCCTTAGTTGCTGCCTCCTTCTGGCCTTTGGAAAAGAAGAGAGTTCCATTGTGGTTATGACTCCTTCTTTGAGATCTTCATTCTTCTGCATCACATAGCCTTGGACAAGAACAACATGGTCAACTTCATGTGCACCCCTGGAGGGACCAGGAGTCCGTGTCTTTCCTAGTTCCTTGAGTGCTCCATTATTTAACTCAATTGTAATTCTAGTCTGATTCACCCATACTTGAAGAATTCCACTTCTTAGGTTTAAGTTGACTGCTTGGTTATAGATCCAGTCTTGACCCAAGACAAGGGGTTCAGTGAGGTCCTCATCTTGACACACTAGTACTTTAACTGTCATTGCCTCATCATGAATATAGAGGGGAAGTTCCACCTCGCCCATGCAAGGGGTTTCCACGCCTCCCAATCCTATGAGATATGCTTCCACAGGATTGATAGTTAATTGCAACTCTTGACAGTGAGACAATTTAACAGCACTAGTGGCTGCACCTGAGTCAATCAAGGCTCTTACAGTCCTTGCACTCTTTCCTTGCCCTATATCCAAGGTTATGAAAGGACGTCGATCAGTTATCCTATGTGAGCTAACACCTGAAACTTCACACATAGCCACGTGATATCCTGGATCTGCATATGGATCTGGCACAGGTTGCTCTCTACCTTGTCTTCTTAATTTCATTCTCCGTATGCGCTCTAGGGCTTCTGCTTGAGCTTCTTCTCGAATTCATTTTTCTTCCTCTTTGCGTTTCTTAGCAGTATTGAGTCGACTTAGCATTTCCTTCGTGAGGGGTTCCTGATACAACTTGACTCTGCATCCGCTAATATAGTTTGGGAGAACATCACCCTCTAAAGTGGCTAGTTGTACTGCTCCACTCGTGGAGATCCTATTGATGATCATAGGTCTGTAGCCTCTCTTTTCTAGCTTCCTTGCGTGTTGTTTCAATGTGTAGACTAAAACTAGATCTCCTGCTTTCAAGCCCTTATCCTTCACATGGGCATCAAAGTATGCCTTCTGTCTCTTCTTAGCTGCATATATCCCTGCAGCTGCTCTCAGTCTTGTTTCTCCTAATCGTTCAAGGTCAAAAAGTCTAGAGGAGAGTTCATGACCCGTCCATTCGTGCTCTTGTGCTACTTTCAATGTAGGTATTAAAAAGTCCAAGTATAGCACCGCGTTTTGGCCAAATACCATCTGAAAGGGGGTGGCTTGGAGTACCGTCTTGTAGGCAACTCGGTATGCCCAAACAGCATGGTGTAGCTGTTTGTCCCAATCAGAGCGTTTAGTGTTCACTAATTTTGTCAGTACATTGCATAAGATCTTGTTGGTGCTTTCGGCCTGGCCATTTGCTTGAGGGTGATAGGGGGCAGACTTCTTATGAACTACCAAGAATTCTTGGAGTAGATTTTCAATCACTTCGTTCAAGAAATGAGTGCCTCTATCACTTACTAGCTCTATAGGTAGCCCATATCTTGTGAATACATTTTCAAACAAGAATTTAGCAGTTGTCTGAGCGTCGTTCTTTGTCGTAGCTTTTACCTCCACCCACTTGGTGAGATAATCAGTGGCCACAATGATATATTCAGCATGTGAACCCTTAGCTGGGGGATTAATAGGGCCTACAAAGTCTATTCCCCACTTAGAGAATGCACGTCCACCCATCATAGGTTTCAGTGGCATCTCATCTTTGCGTATAGGATACTGAGTTCGCTGACAGACATCACACCGTTTCACATAGGTATGTGCATCCATGTGAAGGGTCGGCCACCAGAAGCCCGCAAATAGTATTGCCTTGATCACCCGATCTGGTCCAAAGTGTCCTCCTGCTACACCTTGGTGAGCAGTTTCCAAGATCTTGAGGTATTCACTTTCATGGACACATAGTCTCAAGTAACCGTCTTTACCACGTTTGTATAGATTATCGCCAATGAGAGAGTAATCCTGGGCCTCTTGTTCTAAACTCCTTTTCCTTGCCAGAGTCATGTCTGGATGGCATGTTTTCGTCCTCAGGAAGGATACTAGTGGTTCACTCCAAGCTGGCACTATGGACACTTGATAAAGAGTGGCATGTTCCACCGGTGGTTTAGTGCGACAGATTGGGCATTCTTTGCACAACCTTTGGACATCCGCATCCATATTTGGCCAATGCACTCCGAGTCTCCTTAGTGTCTGTAGGGTTCGTTGTTTTGAGTAGTGTTGCTCTAATGCACCTACATGTGCTAATTGCAACCACTTCGCATACTCGTCCTCTTCTACACAACAAGCCAAGATCCCTTGATCTGTGTGCTTGTACATACTTCCAGCCATGATGTGGTACTTTTGGGCTTTTACTACCTCTCTATTCTGTGTGGCTATTACTGGGTGGTTAGGCCCGTACGTCAATACTGGCACTAATGGCTTAGCCCACTGTGGCACCACTTCCAAATTAAACAAGTAAGCGTCAGGGAGGTCATCTGATACTCCTTGTGGGGCTTCTCCAGATGTGAGCCTAGAAAGATGATCAGCTCTCAAATGAGTCCTCCCTTTCCTTACCACAACCTCGAAATCATATTCCATTAGTAAGAGGAACCATCTTACTAATCTTCTTGTATTGCATGGCTTGTTCACGAGATATAACAATGCTTGGTGGTCAGTAAAAAATTTAAACTTGTTTGCAAGCAAATAGTGTCTAAATTTCTTAACTGCATATACCATGCCTAAGCCTTCTCTCTCCGTAGTGGTGTAATTTCGTTCAGCTGCATTCAATTGTCTACTGGCATAGGCAATTGGAAGATCCATATTACCTTCACCAGTAGGTTATGCGAGTACACATCCAATGGCATAATTGGATGCATCCACATGAACATGGAATGGCTTATTCCAATCTGGTGTGGTTAAGATTGGTGCTGAACATAACCTTCGTTTAAGCTCCTGGAAGGAATTCTCGCATTCATCAGTCCATTCAAAATTTGTCAGAAGTCCGTACATGGGCTTTGCAATGACAACATACATGTGAATGAACCGGCGGTAGTAACCACAATGTCCCATGAAAGCTTGTACTTCCTTGACATTCCTTGGCCTAGGTAGCTCTGCTATGGCTCTCACTTTCTCTTCATCAGTGGATATGCCATTCTTTGACACTATGTGTCCTAGAATCTTGCCTTGCCTGACCATAAAGACGCACTTTTCTGGGTTTAGGCAGACTTGATATTCTCTACATTTGTCAAAGATTTGTCTGAGTTCAGGAATATGGGTTTGTCTAATGTTGGAATGAGCACAAAGATCATCAACATAGACTTCTAAATTCTTCCTCAGGAACTCCTTAAATACATGGCACATTAGTCTCTGGAAGGTAGCTGGTGCATTCGTAAGCCCAAATGGCATTACACGAAAGGCAAAAATGCCCCATTCAGTGGCAAAAGCTGTCTTATGCTGATCTTCTGGAGCTATGGCTACTTGATTGTAGCCCGAAAATCCATCGAGGAAGCTGTACACTTCCTTGCCTGCCGCTCTTTCTAAGAGATGTTCTGTGATGGGAAGCGGATAGTTATCTCGAATTGTGGCTGCATTGACCTTCTTCAAGTTAATGCATACACGCAGCTTGCCATTCTTCTTGGGCACCACTACAATGGGGGATACCCACTCAGTGTGCTCAATTTCATAGATAAATCCAGCTTCAACCAGTCTATCTATCTCTTCTTTGATCTTGGCAGCGTAATTATCGTTATATGTATAGGGCTTTTGCTTAGAGGGTTTAGCATCTGAGGTCATGGGGATAGTGTGTGAGCATATGTCAGGGTCAACACCTTTCAAATCCTTGTAACTCCAAGCAAATACATCTCTGTATTCTCTTAGCAAGGCTATTAACGCATGCTCTTCTTCTTCTGTTAGGTCATGGCCTATGTACGTGCATCTCTCCTCTCCTTCTTCTAGGGCCACTACTATTTTCTTGGTGGTTTCTTTGTTATCATAGGCCTCTCCTGATTGTGCCTCTCGTTTAGGCATTCTTATCATGACTCTCCTGTCGTCTATCTCATACTTCTTAAAATTTTCCGGGACTTCAAACAAAGATTCTTCCTCTTCTGATGAGACTTCTCTCTTCTTTCGTTTCTTTCCTTCTTCCTTTGGGGTCACATGTGTGGCTAATCTTACGTCATTTGTAAGCTCTCCATGCCTCTGGGGTTGAAATTCTACTTCATTGAAGTATTCTTCATCTGATGCATGGTGGGTCCATAATGATTGACTCTAGATCGAAGTCACTTGCATCCTCAATTGCATCAGGGCTAGGTTCGCATTCTTCTAGAACTGCCTCTCCCATGATTGGCTCTATGGAGAAGACTGAAATGTCATAGCCATCCTCATCACAGTGAGGTGTCCATTGTTCCTCATTGATGGCTACATCCATGGTTGCTAGAATTTCTGCCCAGCCATGAGGTTCGAATTCTTCATCAGGAAAAACTACAGGTGCATAGGCTGGATCTTGAATTGATCTATGGTTTTCTTTTGCACCTACCTCTCTGGCTTTTTCTCTCTTCTCTTCGTCTACTGCTACTTTGCACATCCATAAGTGGGTGTCTTCATGCATCCAAGAGGATCTTGACCCTATGGAATGCACCGATTCCGTATCATCTTTGGTTCTATGGATGGGATTCCATTGGATGGGAGGAACATCTCTATGAGAGTAATCCTTGAGATTGACTTTGGTCGTAACACCTAAGTGCTGCAGGTACAAAGAATTGGTTCCCCAATCCTGCACCACTTGCAACTATCGCATAAACGGTCTTCCTAAAATCATCTCATAGGCATGATTTTTGCTGAAGTCACATATAGCAAATGTATGTTCAAACTCGACACCACAGGTGGTGAGAGTTATTCCTTCTAACAACCCTAGGGGCCTCTCGATATGACCATCGGCCATCTGCAATTTCATTCTCGTTGGCCTGAGTGTTGGCTTGCCCCAACGCTTCCATAGGGAAGTGGTGGCAATTGCAACTCCTGCACCTGAGTCCAAAATTGCCTTGGTGGTGTACTCCTGGTAGGTAATGGGAAGATAGGTGTTCCCTTCTTCACCTTCACACATATCTCCTCTCTTATCCAAGGGTATTTCTGGCACTGTCCTTTGGGATCCTACCTGGGAACGAGGTTTTGCTATCTCTGGTACTTGTTTGGCGACATGTTTCCATAATTCAGGTCTAACCTTGAGTAGCTCTTCTAACTTTAGATTGCACTGCACTTTAGTGTTTTTCACTACCTCTGTGTTCCTAGGTAAGACTGAGTCCTCATTTCGTACCATGACCGTGGGTGCTCTCATACAAGTAGACTTAGCTTCCCATGGGCCTGTGAAGTGGGGTAATTCTTGTAGAGAGTTAGACTCAAAGTCTAGTATGTCCTGAGAGTGGGTGCTCTCCTGCTCCTCATAAATGGATGGGATGTCTTGTGGGAATTGGTCGCGTGCATCATCCACAAGTTCAATAGGAGGAGGGACTTCACTCTCTTTAGCCCATTTGTCTTCTTGAATCTCGCGTAGGAATTCTGGTGTGAACCGATTCATAGACGACGATGTGTCTGGCTCCGTAGAGTTAGGCACATAGGCTTCAGGCACATAGGCTTCCTGAGCAGGAATGCTTAATCTTTCACTTGCCTTGTCCTTGTGTTGAGAGGCGGGTTCCTTTTCTGATTGTGCAATCAGCTTCTCTATTCTTTCTAACAGTCCATCAAAGTGCAATTGTGTCTTCGCTGAACTAGAGATGTTAAATAGGCGACTGGCCTCAAACATGGTTTGAGCCAATTCCACCATCTTAGCACAAATTTTAGTTCGTTCTAACTCTAGTTCTGCTCTTGGGTAACACTTTTCATGATCAGTTACGTTTGGCCCTTCTTGGATTCTGGCCTGATATGCTTTAAGCATCATATTAAGGTCTTCGGGAGTGGGATCTGCTAGAATTGATCCTAATCTAGGGGGTGGTGGAATTAATTGAGGCGGGTCGGAAGGTGGCGGGTCGGATGGAGTTGGGAATGGTGGAGGTGGGGTAGTGTGAGAGGGAGTTTGAGATGTGAGTTCAGTTATCCTGGCCTTTGTTTCTCTGAGGCTTTCCTCGAGTTCACTCATCTTTTTTTCCCATTGCCGTTTCATTCTTTCACGGCTATCTCTCTAAGCTCTAGTCCTCTTCTTTGTCATGCTCTCTGTTTCACTAACATCTGGGCTCTTCTCTTGGTTTACCCCTTGGTTTTGCTGCAATGCTTGAGCTCTAGTGATCACTTGCACAGGTGTAGTGGAAGTGACACTTCCTGTGGACTCTACCACTAACCCAATACGTTAATAGGAGTAATTTTTGGCATATTACTAGGATTCCTAGGGCAGTCTCGTAAGAGATGTTCCTTTCCACAGTCTTGGCAAAAACCCTGTGTTGGTGCAGACCAATCACCAATTGAAGGCTTGGGAGATCAAATGATGAAGAAAGAATCAATTCCTAAAGTGTGGAAGAAGATTACATTCAGAGGACAAGAGAAGTGTACACATATGTACATTAGCATAGTCATAGATGACTTAGATCTTTTGTTCAGTAAGAATCATGTACAAATTATCTATAAATACTTTGAGAAAAGTCGGGGCATGTATGAGAGCATATGTGACATTAGTTAGAAGTCAAGAATGAGGGAGATAGAAGTCATGTGATAGAGAAAAAGTTAGTTGTATTAGCTCTCATCACTCAGTTGTAATTTCTCTGAGTAAATGAAAATTTTTGCGCCCGATGTTTCTGCGTGTTCTCCTTCTACAGTAGATCAATTGTGAAATGCTTTTGTACAAGTCTAAGTTGAGAGTTGCTTGACCTCTGTGCAAAGTTTTAGCTTCCAATTGTAATCAGGCTGAGTGAATTAAGTGTAGGAACATTCATATGTGAAGTGTGCTCACAGGTTCCTAAAACAGGCGCATATTTCGAAGTCAATGTTTTGGTCATTTCTCCTAGCACAGTTTAAAGTTTTGCATGAGTGAGGGCTTAATCTTTAAGTTGGAAGATAAGCTACTTATGTCTAGAAGCATTTTGTAAAACGGGTTCTATTCAAGGAGAACCAAGTCTTAAAAGTTACAGGTGTAAAGTCGACTGTTCTGAGTAACAGTTTCTGACATAGGTAACTTGTGAAATCAATTTCTCAAGTTATACTTAATCTTTTGAAGTGATTCAACTTGAAGTAGATGCGCAATCTCTAGGAGATACTTCGTACAAAGTTTCATCAAAAACTTTACACGTTTGATAGGTCAATGTGGAAAAATAGTGCAGCAGACTTTTCTGTATTTCATCTTCTTCACAGATTTGTTAATCTTTTGGTAATTAGCAATTGATCCTCTAAATTAGTGGAGTGTTTGACTTATTCTTGGTATAGAGGTGTTCTAATCACAAGAATAAGTTGTTCTTTTGGAGATTAACACTCTCCATCAGTGGTATCAGAGCAGGAGACATCAATTTGAAGAAAGAAGGATCCCGACTGCTGCAGATTCAAGAAATTCAACACTTGAAGGACTAAGAAGTGAAAGCTTGGAGTCAAAGCTCGAGGAGAAGACTATTTGACATCAAGAAAAGCAAAAGGAGTTCAATTTGAAGTAAAGGTACATATATTGTTTGTAAAGCTTGAAGATTTCAATACACAAGTGGATACAAGATGGGAGAAAGCTTGCAGATTGATAAGCTAGATAGGGAGAACTATCCAGCATGGTCCATGAGGATGGAAGCACACCTCATGAGCAAAGATCTTATATCATTTATTACAGGAGATGAAGAAAAACCTGAGTTTGCAGATCCAAGTATTCCTACTAGGGAAGAACTTGCAATGTTGAAGACTTGGATGAGAAAGGATGCTCAAGCAAGGAGTATCATCTACATGTCTGTAAATGATTATCTTTTACCTCACATCAGAGGTTTGGAAAGTGCTACAGATGTTTGGAATGCCTTGGAAGAGCATTTCCAAAATACAACTAAGTCAAGGAAGTCCTCACTATGGGCTGAGTTCACAACCTTCAAGAAGAAGAGCTCACAATCAATTTCAGATTATGTGGCAAGGATGAAAGATATTGCAGATAGCTTGGGAGCAGTGGATGAAGACATTGAAGAGGAAAAGTTGGTAAGACAAATACTTACAGGTCTAAGAGGTGATGAGAAGTGGAAGCCTTTTATCTTGTCCATAGAATTGTCACTTGATCACTTTACTCCTGATCTTAATCAAATGCTAGGACACATGCTAACCTTTGAGCAGGATCTTAAAGGAGACAATGATAGAAGTACAAGTCAAGCCATGTACTCCAAGGACAAGAAAAAGAATGGCAAGGGAAAGCAATCAAATGATGATGAAGGGAATTCAAATCAAGCTAACTTCACAAAAGGGAAGACAAATTTCAGAGGTAAAGGAAGAGGAGGTAAGAACAAAGATAATGCTAAAGCTTGTTGGATTTGTGGCAGAACAAATCATTTGGCAAATGATTGTTGGTATAATAATCAAAATGGAGGATACAACAATCAGAATTATAGTCAAAGAGGTAGAGGAGGCAGAAACCAAAGAGGCAATTACAGAGGAAGAGGTGGTAGGACATCATATGGTAGAGGAGGTGGAAGAAACTTCCAATCTCAGTCCTACAACAATAATTATTACAATTATGCATCAGATCAGAAGGATGACATGACTCTTATCTTGAATGCAACTCATGAATCAATGGGAGAAGATCAAAGAGTGTTTTATATTGACTCAGGGTGCAGTAACCATCTGAGTGGGAATCTATCTTTGATGACTGATATGGAAGCTAGGGTGAATGGACATACAGTTCAAACAGGTGACAATACCAAACATAAAGTGGAGAGCATTGGATCAGTGAAGACAAAGAGTGGAAGTACACTTCTGAGCAAGGTACTTTATGTTCCTACTATTCCTAAAAATTTGATAAGTGTAGGGCAAATTGTGGAGAAAGGATATGAAGTAAGATTCACAAATGATGGTGTCTATGTACAAGATCCAAATCAGGGATATAGAACCATAATTGCAGGTAAAAAGGAAGGAAGATTGTTCACTCTCAAGGTCCAAGGTAATGTGGGACATGCATTGTTTACCTATGGAGGTCAAAAGGTGTCTGAATTAGACCTATGGCATAAAAGGCTAGGTCATTTCAATGAGAGAGCTATAAAGGAGATGTCAAAGAATCAGGTGGTGCTTGGATTGCCAAACATTGAAGGGCAACATATGGTGTACAAGTGTGAAGCTTGTCAATTAGGTAAAGCACATAAGAGTTCTTATAACAAATCAGGGTACAAGTATTCAAATATGCTTGAATTGGTTCATACAGATGTATGGGGACCCTCAAGGGACTATAGCATAAATGGATCCAGATATTATGTGTTGTTTGTTGATGATGCAACCAGGTGGATTACTTTGTATGTAATCAAGGACAAATCAGAAGTCTTCAAGACATTCAAACACTTTCATGCTTATGCAGAAAGGATCACAGGACAAAAGCTAAAGAGGTTAAGATCAGATGGAGGGGGAGAGTATTTCTCAAAAGAGTTTGATGATTATTTGTGGAATGCAGGTATCAAAAGAGAAGTAACTTGCAGGTACTCCCCTCAACAAAATGGAGTAGCAGAAAGGAGGAATAGGACTCTTGTAGAGTTTGCAAGAGCTATGATGAAGGAAAAGAATTGTCCAAATTACTTATGGGCAGAAGCCATTAACACTGCAACATACCTTGTGAATAGGTTGCCTTGCAAAGCTTTGGATGGAGGAACCCCTTATGAAGCATGGTGGGGTAAGAAGCCTAGTCTTGATCATTGTAAAGTATTTGGATGTATTGCATATGCTTATGTTCCTTCACAATTAAGACATAAGCTAGAACCAAAAGCAGAGAAGTATGTGTTTATTGGATATGATGATAGACAGATGGGTTACAGATTGTGGAGTCCATCCACAAAGCAATTTCTTGTTACTAAAGATGTGACATTTGATGAGCAAAACATGTGGTATACAGGATCACCAAATGAGTATACAGGTGTTGAAGAAATTCAAAGAAAAGGAAAGGCAAAGGTAAAAGTATGTGAAGAAATTGTTGATGAAGTTGACTCTAGATGTAGAGTGCAGGATCATGTAGAAGAAGGGCCAAGATTTGATCCAGAATCAAATGAGGCTGAAACTTCAAGAAGTGCAGAAATCAGAAGATCTACAAGGGAAAGGAAAGAACCTATAAGGTATAGTTATGATACATCTTTCCTAACAACAAAAGATTATGCCTACATTGTGAAAACAGAAGAAGATCCAACTACTTATGAAGAAGCCAAAGGTAAACAGAATTGGGAGAAGGCAATGCAAGAAGAGTATGATGCTCTACTTGAAAATGAAACTTGGGAATTAGTACCAAGACCAAAGAATCAGAAGGTCATTGGATGCAAGTGGGTATATAAAACAAAGAGGTTTGCAGATGGTAAGGTGTCTAGATATAAGGCTAGACTTGTGGTCAAAGGTTATGCCCAAACTCATGGGATAGATTATGATGAAACCTTTAGTCCTGTTGCTAAGATGTCTACAATTAGGACATTGATTGCTATTGCTGCTTGCAAAGGATGGAAATTATCACAATTGGATGTGAAAAATGCATTTCTAAATGGTTACATTGCAGATGAAGTATATATGGAGCAACCAGAAGGCTTCATGGAGTCAATTGGATCAGATTATGTGTGTAAGCTCAAGAGAGCTTTATATGGGTTGAAGCAAGCCCCAAGAGCTTGGAATTACAGACTGGTCAAGTTCTTGAATGAATGTGGATTTCAAGCATCAAAGGTAGATAGTAGCTTGCTAGTGAAGGCAAGTGAAAATGGATATATTTACATGTGCATTTATGTTGATGATATTATTGTTACAGGAACAGATGCTCAAGGAATCAATGAACTCAAGAAGCAAATAGAGAAGGAGTTTAAGATAAGTGACTTGGGAAACTTATCTTATTTTCTAGGAATGCAGATTGTGTATACTCAACATGGAGTATATGTTTCACAAGAGAGATACTTGAAGAATCTTCTAGTCAAGTTTAACATGGAAGATTGCAAGACCTCAACTACACCATTGGAGGTAAATCATAAATTAAGCAGGTATGGAGGTGAAGAGTTCAATGACATGAAGAAATATCAGAGTTTGGTAGGTAGTCTAATCTATGCTACCTTGACAAGGCCAGATCTATCATATGCAGTAGGTGTGTTATCACAATTTATGCATTGTCCAAAGAAGACTCATTGGATTGCAGCCCAAAGGGTACTCAGATATATCAAGGGAACCCTAAGTGAAGGTTTGTATTATGGTTTCACTTCTGACACAAGAATCAAAGTGTTTAGTGATGCAGATTGGGCAGGTGACTCAGATGATAGAAGGTCTACTCATGGATATCTATGTTATGTTGGAGACAAGTTAGTGTCTTGGTGTTCAAAGAAGCAACATACAGTTGCTTTATCATCCACAGAAGCTGAGTATAAGGGAATGGTAGAAGCTGCAAAGGAAGTGATATGGTTGAAGACCTTGATGAAAAGTTTTGAGTTTGATCATAGTACTCCAATAATTTTTGGAGACAATATGAGTTCTTTGTATTTGGCAGCTAACCCTGTTTTTCATGCCAGGACTAAGCATATAGAGATTCAGTATCATTTCTTGAGGGAAAAGGTACTAGATAAAGAGATTGAAGTGATGTATACTCCAACAAAAGAACAAGTGGCAGATATGATGACAAAGAGTCTCGATGGACCTAAGTTACAAAGGTTCAAAGACATGGCAAGTATAAAGAAGACAGAGAAAACCTCAATTGATGATTGAGGGGGAGCTGTTGGTGCAGACCAATCACCAATTGAAGGCTTGGGAGATCAAATGATGAAGAAAGAATCAATTCCTAAAGTGTGGAAGAAGATTACATTCAGAGGACAAGAGAAGTGTACACATATGTACATTAGCATAGTCATAGATGACTTAGATCTTTTGTTCAGTAAGAATCATGTACAAATTATCTATAAATACTTTGAGAAAAGTTGGGGCATGTATGAGAGCATATGTGACATTAGTTAGAAGTCAAGAATGAGGGAGATAGAAGTCATGTGATAGAGAAAAAGTTAGTTGTGTTAGCTCTCATCACTCAGTTGTAATTTCTCTGAGTAAATGAAAATTTTTGCGCCCGATGTTTCTGCGTGTTCTCCTTCTACAGTAGATCAATTGTGAAATGCTTTTGTACAAGTCTAAGTTGAGAGTTGCTTGACCTCTGTGCAAAGTTTTAGCTTCCAATTGTAATCAGGCTGAGTGAATTAAGTGTAGGAACATTCATATGTGAAGTGTGCTCACAGGTTCCTAAAACAGGCGCATATTTCGAAGTCAATTTTTGGTCATTTCTCCTAGCACAGTTTAAAGTTTTGCATGAGTGAGGGCTTAATCTTTAAGTTGGAAGATAAGCTACTTATTTCTAGAAGCATTTTGTAAAACGGGTTCTATTCAAGGAGAACCAAGTCTTAAAAGTTACAGGTGTAAAGTCGACTGTTCTGAGTAACAGTTTCTGACATAGGTAACTTGTGAAATCAATTTCTCAAGTTATACTTAATCTTTTGAAGTGATTCAACTTGAAGTAGATGCGCAATCTCTAGGAGATACTTCGTACAAAGTTTCATCAAAAACTTTACACGTTTGATAGGTCAATGTGGAAAAATAGTGCAGCAGACTTTTCTGTATTTCATCTTCTTCAGAGATTTGTTAATCTTTTGGTAATTAGCAATTGATCCTCTAAATTAGTGGAGTGTTTGACTTATTCTTGGTATAGAGGTGTTCTAATCACAAGAATAAGTTGTTCTTTTGGAGATTAACACTCTCCATCACCCTGGATCGTTACTGACTGGGGTTGTGTAGGTGGAGGCAAGGGACAATCACAAATGAGGTGATCCCCCTGACATCTGTAGCATGGTCCTCTAGGGAAAGGGGGTCTTACTTGCCTAGGTTGAGGCCTAGGGTTGGGGTTTGCATACATGACGTTTGTGTATTCTGACTCCCAACTAGGTTCATTTGGCTCTTCACTATAGTAAGACTCACCATGTTCAGGAGATTGCATGTAGTAAGCATGGGGACTATCGACATGTGTAGAGTCAAAGCTATGGTCACTGGGATCACTTTCTGAAAGCACTGGTGTTACAGGGACTATAGCTCTATTCAGGTTTTCTTCTGCAGCAGCATACTTTACCGGAATCACATTAGCTGGAGCTGGGGGTTGTTGTGCTAACACAGGCTGGGGCCTTTGTTGGTTTTGGTATGGTTGCTGATAAGGTTGTTGTGGCCTGCCATATGGCTGTGGAGGGTATTGGTTCTGGTATCTTCCCTGCTGAGGGTATGGCTGAGGGTAGGGTTGCCTAACCGCCTGCTTGTTGTATGGGCAATCTTGCGCGGTGTGATTGGTGTACCTCCGTTCTATGGTGCAATACTGGCTACTAGGATTAACTTGGGGTTGAGCCATAACGGGACATACATTCGCCATGTGGTCGCCACCACAAGTATAGCACCTTTTCACAGGGGCAAACCTTGGGATTTGTTTGTTAGTGACACCTAATTTCTAAGCTACTTTCTCTGCAAGTTCCTCAATTGATGTGGATTGCGTGGAAGAGAGGTTAGAGGCACTATCTCAATCTTTGTATATCTTGGAAAGCTCTAACTCCTCCCCTAGTTTATCCTCGATGTCAATGCACATGCGCACACACTCTTCTATGGTCCTAGGGTCCTTCAAGTACACATAAGATCTCAATTTAGTACTTAGCAATCCATCCAGGAATAAAGCCACTTGCTTAGCTGGTGTGGGTAGCTCCGAAGCAGGGCATCTTTCTAAGTATTGCCTAAATCTTCTTCCTGCAAGTCTCACGGTTTCTTGAGGGGTTTGCTTGAAGCTGTGAATCAGCGAGGAGGTATTATGCCTTATGCCACTCTTAGAGAATTCAATAATGAAAGCCTCTAGGAGTTGGTCTATGCTCCTGAACTGCCTCTCATTTAGTGGCTGAGACCATGTCAGGGCAGTGTTCCTGAGGGTTAGACCAAAGGCATTGTACTGCATGAATAGATCCTCCACTTGTTCAGCTCTCAAGACTTGCCTAAACTCAGCCACATGATCGTATGGATCTCCAGTGCCATCGAAGTAGTTCTTCATGGACTTATCTAGCTGAGTCGGTCTCAAAGTCCTTGTGTGCTCTCTAGGTCGTGGTAGAGGGAACTCATCCGCATTTCTTTGATTCCTGTGAGCTCTAAGTATCTCAGGTTCTACTCTATTTGTTTCCGTCCTCGTTCTTTCTCTGCCCACTGGGTTGGCAAAGCTTACTTCTGGTCTATCTCTACTTCTGTCTCTTTGCATTCCATGAGCTTGGGATGTTCAAGCTCCAGGGTGACCATAGGATACATTCGATCTTGGTTGGGGGAAAACGAATTCACCCTTCCAAGTGTAAGCATGCCTATCATTTTCTGTCACCACAAAGATCCTCTCTGAAGCGTGATCTAAGTAGGTCACTCTACCTGGGCTATCAGGATCCTTATACTCATAGATCATGATTGTCCCTATATCAATTGGCCGATCAGGTCTGTACCTCCAAAAGGCTTCGTCAGTCTCTCGATTGAGGAGCAAATCTATGCTCTTATTATCCTGGGGAATCCACTCCGGTGTGATAATCCTAGTGAGAACCGATTTACCCCGAGGGGTTCTAGGTTCTGCACCCATGTTTCCTTGCTCCAGGTCACCTAAGTCTGCTTCGGGGATCACATTTCCAAATTCGTCCGTCCTATCTAGGTGACTGGTGACTACGTATCTGGTTCCTTCTTTGTCCAAGTATGCTCCGTTTTCAAACTTGACAGCTGGGTGCTCTAATCCAATGGATTGATCAGGATTCTTAATCTGTACCACAGATCTTCCTAGGCCGTCCTCATAGATGCTGGCACCTAATCGGTTGGTCCTAAGGTATTCCAACTACATTTTGTAAGGGCCTTCTACCCTATGCAAGTATGGCACTCCTGAACTTCCTGTAGGTCTCTCCATACCTTGAGACATCTCGGATTCACTAGTCTCAGAACTTGGGTAGTATGAGTGGTGGCTCAACTGCTGGGCCCACGACCTAGCAGTGTGGTTGACACTAGCCTCTGAAGACCTAAGGCTTTGTCTATCCCTTACTAGATGTCGTCCTGATCTAAGGTTCATATGCCTGTTTAAGTAGCTCAATTTTTTGCCCAGAGTACAACCTCGTTGCCGATCAATTGGTATCAATCACTTGATTCTTTTTTAGTGTGTTATCATGTTTATGATCTTGTCTGATATTGCATCGTCAGGAATACTTGAGTAGTTTTCGTACTTGGAGTTGATCGTTCCACATTAGGTTCTTTTCCTTTATGTTATCGACAGTACAGAGATTAGGTTTTTAACTTGAACTTGAGTTTTTAGGTAGTATTCAACTTGATAACTGCCTATCGTCGCCCTGACTTACTTCTAGCACTATTCGTACTTAACCTGAGCTAGAAAATGACAGAGGGAGTTGAGAGTATTCCAACCTTGAGTTCCTTTCCTTGTGTTGATGCCCTAGTATGCTCAGGACGTGTGTTCCCAAGCTTGCACTTACACTTGCTTAGAACGCCTTTCGATGCTCTCAATAGATCTGTAAAGTTCCAAAGTTAGCTTTAATATTTAAATTCCAAAGACTGAACCAATGATTCTCATTCCTATAGCACAAATACTAATTTGCATAGTGAATTTTAGGAAAACAAATCTTCGGACCCCTGACTTTGATCCCCCTGGGTATGGTCAACTTCAAAATAACCTAGCTAAAAATCAACGCATTATCTTTATAAAAAACAGTTGAGGGCGTGTAGTATATGCCACAAGCTTTCCAACAAGCCCTAGAGCACAAAAAATGGATTTCCTATGAAAAAGTTATGACCGTTCAGGGTTCTAGGGTTAAGATAGGGTTCAAACAGGATCACTGTGCAACAGGTTTTCCCCAAGTTGTTTTCCTAAGGCCTCCTTATGTGCTCTAGAGTAAAATGTTTATGCCCATAATTAGCCCAACTCTTCAATTAAAAAACCCTAAAAAATTTGGCTAAAATTGGCTGTCAATCGCGATGGACAGGGCTGTCAATCACGATGGACATGGCTGTCAATCGCGATGGACAGAGTATCAATCGCGATGGACAGGATTCGGTCGCGATGGACAGGCAATCAATCGTGATGGACAGGGGTCAGTCAATCGCGATGGACAGGCAATCAATCGCGATGGACAGGCAATCAATCGTGATGGACAGGGGTCAGCCAATCGCGATGGACAGGCAATCAATCGCGATGGACAGGCAATCAATCGTGATGGACAGGCAATCAATCGCGATGGACAGGCAATCAATCGCGATGGACAGGCAGTCAATCGCGATGGACAGAGCTGTCAATCGCGATGGACTGAAATTTTGCAAAATTTTCAAAAATTTTTGTGGAAATGTGGTGTGCAGGGTCTCTAGTCCACTGTGGTGCACTCAGATTTACCAAAAGGTGAAAATTTCTGTCAATCGCGATCGACAGGAGTCGGCGACTGCGAGATAGTTCTGCACATTTCCATACCTGCGCGACGTGTTGGAGGGGATGATGCTGCTGAAACCTGCAAGAAACTCCAAAAGCATGCAGAAAATAGCACACAACAGTTCGCTCTCTCGCTCTCTCTCACAAGTGAAATGAGGGAAATGAGGTGGAGAAGGTGATATAATCAACAAACTGAAATTTTCGCGATGATGGAAGTGGAGGTGGAAGATGGTGATGATGATGATGGTGATGATGGTGGTAAGGTAAGAAAGAGAAAAATAGGAAAAGTAGAGAAATTACCTACAATGCCAACGTCTCCAATCTACGTCTTACCATCACACGCTCGTCCTCAAAGCTCGATCCTCGGCAACAGCGCCAAAATTTGGTGTAGCTTAGTGATGAGTAGCACCTCCTTTAATGTCAATCCGGGAAGACGTGAGGATGGTATGAAGACCTCGAGCAAGTGGAGGCACAAGTGCGTGAGTGAGAAGCACACAAACATGCACACACATACACACACACGCGCACACACGGCAAGACAAAGAGTGAGAAGCAATGGAGTTCTTAGATTACTTTCAAAAAGCTCTTACAAGATCGTTTCAATTACAATCTTGCCTCCAAAATGAGCTCTCTAGCTCTTTTTATAGTTTTTGACTAGGTTTTGGCCCTGTCCAGACCTAGTGTCCGGCCTAGTTAAAAATTAGGTTCCAGGGCCAATTTGAGGGCTTAAACGGAGTCTAAAAAATACGAAAATTGATATGTAGGTACTTCTAAGGCTCCTCAAGCTCAAGGACTCCTTGGCTTGCACAAAATGGAGCTACAAAAATATGAAATGGTATTTACAATGATTGTTAGTGATAAGAATCACTGTTATAAAGATGTTGATTTGGAAAAAATTTGAAGGGCCTATCTGCCAGATTTGCGTCGACTGCTTTGTCTACTTACTCCTTCACCTCGCTCTGACTCTCTCCGCTGGCTTCCTTGTCTAGTCAGTCCTTGGGTGCCCATACTGCTCTCAACAGCATGAATACTTGTCTTAGCTCAGTTACTAGCATTTACTAGACAATATTTGATTTCTATACTCCTGCATACCGAACTTCCCCAGATAACCTACTATTGGAGCAGAGTAGTAATCCATTCTACAGACTCACTAGTATGTAATAAATCAACCAGAGTGAATACTATAGCTGACTGATTCACTCGTCACAACACTTTCCAGTGATCTCAAATAAAAGGTTCACGTATTACCGAAAGTACTAGTCCTTCCTCGTATTTGTGGTCAACAGATCATAACACCAAATACAATGAATCCGATAAACAAACAGAACATACTTCAACAATGTATCAGGTTGCCTTTTCAACTCATATCGTAAGACAACTACTCAACACGACTGAGAGTATGAAAATAACTGAAGAACACACAACAATACAATACGTTGACAGTAATAAGACACACAATCCGTCATTCAACTACTCGTTACGGTGAACTACAGTATGAGCAGACGATGCAGAGCATACTCAATCACCAACAGTACTCAAGACTTCACAACAATGTAAACAATAATCTCACAAATGTTCAGGCTAACAATCTGGCAATTCTAGAAAAGACATCTCTCTTGACCATTCTCTTTTCATTACTTTATATAACTTTTACAGGATGCGTGTACCAACTTTTCGCGCGTATTTCAAAAAACTCCGTTACATTTGGCATCTGTTACATCTGTCCCACTCCGGCGGCCGACTAACAGGACCCACCTTCTGCATCAGAGGAAGAGTACTTCGATGAGGTAGAAGTTCACCCTCAAAGACATGAAGAGATCATTAATGATATGAGATTAACCACACAAGTGACCACTAAGAGTGAAGGAAAGAAAAGAAAGAAGAAGGAGGTCACTTCGGAGGAAGAAGAATCCTTGTTTGAGGTCCCTGAAAACTTTAAAAAATATGAGATAGACGATAGGATATTCATGATAAGAATGCCTAAACGTGACGCACAATCAAGAGAGGCCTATGATAACAAGGAAACTACCAAGAAAATAGTTGTACCCATAGAAGAGGGAGAAGAAAGATGCACATACATAGGGCATGACCTGACGGAAGAAGAAGAGCAAGAGTTGATAGCTTTGCTAAGAGAGTACAAAGATGTATTCGCTTGGAGCTACAAGGACCTGAAAGGTGTAGATCCTGACATATGCTCACACACAATTCCCATGACCTCAGATGCCAAACCCTCTAAGCAAAAACCCTACACATACAATGACAACTATGCTACCAAGATCAAAGAGGAGATAGATCGCTTGGTTGAAGTTGGATTTATCTATGAAATTGAGCACATTGAATGGGTATCCCCCATTGTAGTGGTGCCCAAAAAGAATGGTAAATTACGTGTGTGCATTAACTTGAACAAGGTTAATGCAGCCACAATCAGAGATAGTTATCCGCTTCCTATTACTGAGCATCTCTTGGAAAGAGTAGCATGCAAGGAAGTGTACAGCTTCCTTGAAGGATTCTCTGGTTACAATCAGGTAGCCATTGCTCCAGAGGATCAGCATAAGACGGCTTTTGCCACAAAGTGGGGCATATTTGCTTTTCGGGTAATGTCATTTAGACTTACGAATGCTCCTGCAACCTTCCAAAGATTGAAGTGCCATGTATTCAATGAATTCTTGAGGAAAAATTTAGAAGTCTATGTTGATGATCTTTGCGCTCATTCCAACATTAGATAGACCCATATACCTGAACTTAGACAAATCTTTGACAAATGTAGAGAATATCGAGTCTGCCTTAACCTAGAAAAGTGTGTTTTCATGGTCAAGCAAGGCAAAATTCTAGGACACATAGTGTCGAAGAATGGCATATCCACGGATGAGGAGAAAGTGAGAGCCATTGCAAAACTACCTAGGCCAAGGAATGTCAAAGAAGTGCAAGCCTTCATGGGACATTGTGGTTATGACCGCCGATTCATTCACATGTATGCCGTCATTGCAAAGCCACTGTATGCTCTTCTAACTAACTTTGAGTGGACTGATGAATGTGAGAACTCTTTCAAGGAGCTCAAACAAAGATTATGTTCAGCACCAATCTTGACCACACCAGATTGGAACAAGCCATTCCATGTCCATGTGGATGCATCCAATTATGCTATTGGATGTGTGCTTGCACAACCTATTGGTGAAGGTAATATGGATCTTCCAATTGCCTATGCTAGTAGACAGTTGAATGCAGCTGAACGAAACTATACAACCAGTGAACAAGAAGGATTAGGTATGGTGTATGCAGTTAAAAAGATTAGACACTATTTTCTTGCAAATAAGTTTAAACTTTTTACTGACCATCAAGCATTGCTATATCTTGTGAACAAGCCATGCAATACAGGCAGATTAGTAAGATGGTTTCTCTTACTAATGGAATATGACTTTGAGGTAGTGGTAAGGAAAGGCAAGATGCATTTGAGGGCTGACCATCTTTCTAGGCTCACCTCTGGAGAGGCACCGCAAGGAGTATTAGATGACCTCCCTGATGCTTACTTGTTCAATTTGGAAGTGGTACCTCAGTGGGCTAAGCCTTTAGTGCCAGTACTGACATATGGGCCTAAGCATCCAATAGTAAACACTCAAGATAGGGAGGTAGTAAAAACCCAAAAGTATCATATCATGGCAGGAAGTATGTACAAACATACGGAGCAAGGAGTATTAGCCTATTGTGTGGAAGAGGACGAGCACGCAAAGTGGTTGCAATTAGCACATGTGGGTGTATTAGAGCAACACTACTCGAGACAAAGAACCTTACAGACATTGAGGAGACTTGGAGTACACTGGCCAACTATGGAAGCTAATGTCCATAGGTGTTGAAGATACAACATGTATTTCTTGGATCCACTTTATTTTCATCATCATTTGTACCTTTTTCTACCTTTTATTCAGTTAATAAAGCACTCTTGTATAGGTGTGTGTGAGTGCCACACTAGAGAATAAGTGGGATTCATTCTCCTTTCAGTTTAGAAATCCCACATAGCATGCTTTTTTGCCATTTTGTATATAAAGAGGTCTCCACCTCTTCTTTTGGGAGAGATTTTCTAGAAGTAATGAGATAATGCTAGTTTGTAGTTAGAATCTTCCTCTCTTGTCGTCATGATGTGCATGCATACTTGTTCTCTTCTCGTCTAACGCTTGTGACATGTTGATGTGTGATTATGTCGTTATTACGCTTGTGATTACGATTATGTGCATCGTTAGTGATGCTTATGTCGTGTCTTTTTGTTAATAACGTTGTTAATCGTACATTGAGGAAGCGCCATTACGTTTGTTGAATGCTTCTATGCAAACATTTGGGTCTCATGAGATGCTTCCTGGTTTGACAAGTATGTGTTGTGATGCTACAACATCAACAATAGAATGTGCAAAGAATGCCCAATCTACCACACTAAACCACCAGTGGAACATGCTACTCTTTATCAAGTATCTTTAGTACCAGATTGGAGTGAACCCTTAGTAGCCTTTTTGAGGACAAAAAGATTTCCCAAAGATATGACGTTGCCTAGACAGAGGAGCTTAGAACAAGAAGCTTTAGATTATACTCTCATTGGAGATAATCTATACAAAAGGGGAAAAGATGGGTATCTTAGAATCTGCGTCCACGAGAGTGAATATCTGAATATCTTAGAGACTGCTCATCAAGGTGTAGCAGGAGGGCACTTTGGACCAGATCAGGTGATCAAAGCAATTTTATTTGCAGGTCTTTGGTGGCCAACTCTTCACATGGATGCACATACCTATGTGAAGAGGTGTGACACTTGTCAGCGAACCCAGTACCCTATATGAAAAGATGAGATGCCATTAAAACCTATGATGGGTGGACGTGCATTCTCTAAATGGGGAATAGACTTTGTTGGCCCTATTAACCCCCCAGCTAAAGGTTCCCATGCTGAATATATTATTGTGGCCACTGATTATCTAACCAAATGGGTAGAAGTAAAAGGTACGATAAAGAACGATGCTCAGACAATAGCTAAGTTCTTATTCGAGAATGTGTTCACCAGATACGAACTACCAATAGAGCTAGTGAGTGATAGAGGCACACACTTCTTGAATGAAGTCATTGAAAATCTTCTTCAAGAGTTCTTGGTAATACATAAGAAGTCTGCCCCTTATCACCCATAAGCTAATGGCCAGGCTGAAAGCACGAATAAGATTCTATGCAATGTATTGACAAAATTAGTTAGTAATAAACACTCTGATTGGGACAAACAACTACACCACGCTGTTTGGGCATACCGAGTTGCCTATAAAATGGTACTCCAAGCCACACCCTTTCAGATGGTGTTTGGCCAGAATGCGGTGCTAGCATTGGACTTTTTGATACCCACATTGAAAGTAGCACAAGAGCATGACTGGACAGGCCATGAACTCTCCTCTAGAATCTTTGATCTTGAACGTTTCGGTGAGACACGATTGAGAGCTGTAGCAGGAGTCTATGCAGCCAAGAAGAGGCAAAAGGCGTATTTTGATGCACATGTGAAGGATAAAGGCTTGAAAGCAGGAGACCTAGTACTAGTTTACACATTGAAGCAACATGCACGGAAATTAGAGAAAAGAGGCTATGGACCAATGATAATAAATAGGATCTCCACAAGTGGAGCAGTACAACTAGCCACTCTAGAAGGTGACATCCTACCGAGTTACATAAGCGGATGCAGAGTCAAGTTATATCAAGAACTCCGAACAGAAGAAATGTTGAATCGACTCAATACTGCAAAGAAACCTAAAGAAGAGGAAAAGCAAATTCAAGAAGAGGCACAGGCAGAAGCCTTAGAACGCATCCGACGAATGAAACTAAAAAGACAAGGTATGGATCAGCCCATGCCTAACACTCAAGAAGCTCTAGGTTATCATATGGCCATGTGCAAAATCTCAGGTGAACGGTCCCATAGGATAGTTGATAGACGACCTTTTGTGACCCTAGAAGTAGGACAAGGAGAGAGTGCAAGGACTGTGAGAGCGTTGATTGACTCAGGAGTAGACACTAGTGCAGTTCGACTTTCTTACTGCCAAGGACTGCAATTGAAGGTAAAACCTATAGAGGCATATCTAATAGGATTGGGAGGTGTTGAAACCCCTTGCATAGGAGAGGTGGAACTTCCCCTCTACATTCAAGAGGTCCTAATGTCGGCAAAAGTGCTAGTATGTGCAGACGAGGATCTTACCGAACCTCTTGTTCTGGGCCAAGACTGGATCAACGATCATGCAGTCAACCTCAACCTAAGAAGTGGACTTCTTCAGGCTTGGGCAGGCCAAAGCGGCCTTACAATCGAATTAGAAAATCAATCACTCAAACCATTAGAAAAGGCACCAATTCTTGGTCCCTCCAGGAGCCCACATGAAGATAACAAGGCTATTCTTGTCCAAAGTTCTATGGTGCAGAGGATTGTTACTCTCGACAAAGATGCAGAAGTCAAGGATGAGTTCCCATCTGCTCCAAAGAAGATTCTAAAGGGACAAGCTCAGCAACACACGACACGGAGGAAATCGATGATCAAGAAGCATGAGCTCCAACCTGGGCAATATGAAGTACCTCGTGACATGAAGTAGATCTGGATACGCAAAAGGGAAAAAACCATGGCTCTAGAGGCAGGATCTCAAAAAGGCATCAAGCGAACAACACCGTCAAGGACTAAACCAAAGGAGTTCCCTAGGCAGCACTCTAGTTATACCATGTCTATTTGGGTCCGTAAGCGGTTAATGAAGGCTATTCCAAATGCTAGATAGATATGGGTACCCAAGGCCTACTTACGAGCCCAAATAGCTTCACCTCCAGCCAGTAGCATAATTCAACACTCACAAGCACTCTTGGAAAATAGCTCAGAGAAGATACCTACACCCTACACTATTACATCTCCGGCCAAACCTAGGAATGTCTGGAAATGGGTACCCAAAAGGTCCCAAATCTAGCCCAATCTAGTTCATCCATCCGTACATGTCGTTAACTCTAAGAGCTACAAATCCTCAATCAAAGTTTGGAGACTTAAACCCTGTATCAAACCCCCTGACCCAATTTTGTAAATCCATCCACTCTAATGTAGGTGCATTCTGAGTCCATTGCATATCCAAAGTATGCATCTAGGATGACACTAACCTCTAACCAACATTCACACTTATCACAAACACTTCACCTCTAACCACTAACCATCTGGAATATCATGTTAGTATTGTGAAGGGAACACCATTACATCTTTTTTCCTATGCAACACTAATGTGCCCTTCTTCTTCTAGTAGATAAGCATCAGAAGTCTCATGGTAGCAACAGTAGGCACGAGCTCCCAGGCAAGCATGAGTACTCAAATGGATTGGGATACCATGCCTGTGGAGGTCCCAGTAACAGCTAGGCCTGAGGAGTTTCTGAACGTGAGACAAATTGCCATCTCGGATCCACCAAGTGGCCTAACAGAAAGAGTCAAGGGTCATTCTCATTGGTTCAATGAGATGTCAAGAGATTTGGGAGATGCAGACCACATCTGGGAATCCAAACTGGAATTTGGAGGAGTTTGGTGGACATTTCAATTCTTCTCAAGAGAGTTTGAAGCACTACAAAATGTAGCACCTCTTCAAGATATTTGGAAGAAAGCGGGATTGCAGGATTATTTTAGTGCATCTCTGCCTAAACCAGATTTCCTTAGATGCTACTACTTCATTGCAAATCTTAAAGCGATAGGTGATAAAGATCAGTCCCGCACATTCCTGGTACCCTCTCTATCAAAGCAGGAGGAAATGAAAAAGTTTGAGTTGAACATAACTTTGATCAGGGAAGCCCTTCAGATGTACGGCACCCATGTACCCTCCGATCGAGATCCTTTAATACCGGAGTCTATGAAAAACAGTAAACTCAAGAAGTTGAAAGAGATGTGTGCCCTCACACCAAACATTGTCATACCATTGATAATGTGCCTTCAGGACTTCGCATTTCCGGCTCAAGATCGATTCACTCAGCCTCATAAGAAGATTTGGTACGGGCTATACCTAGCGGAGACAGGAAGCCTACCTATTAAGATGCCAGTATGGATCCTTGACCAATTATATGAAGCAGGCAAACGAGGAGTAAGAAAGCCTACTCTGAATGGTTGTTGTGCCATTACAAGAATCATCTACAGATGCCTCACGTATGACGTGCCGATTGCATGAGATCTTAAGTATTCATAGTTGCAATTCTTACAGGGTCGAAAACCAGGGGTTCAACTAGACAAAAGAATGCGTGGATCACTTTCACATGTTCCAATCCCACGTGAGTCCACCACAGAAATTCCCCTTAGAGAAGAAGAACAAGTAGCCCCATTCATGATCCATCTCCAACGACGACACTCAGAGGGCATGGTACAACCCACTCCATCAGCCCCACCGCTACCCACAGATGCTGAGTTTGCTTCCATAGCTGCATTGGAGGAGGATACATCCTTTGACTTTGAGACTTCCTTGCAAACAATGCAGCTATTTGAGAATGAGTTCTTCTCAGACTCTCACGGTCCCGGATTATCATCCCAGAGACGACGACCACTTAGTGTTGCACGAAGAGTACATTGGGAAGATGAGGCACTACACACTCAGATTGAAGGCACACATGAGCAAGAAGAGGCACCGGAAAATGAATCAGAAGAGAGTGAAGAGGAAGCCCCTGCCTACACTGCACAACTCAAATGGCTCTACAAGACAATCAAGCAGGTACAAAAAAGGCATAAGCTATCAAAAGAGGCAAATAGAGCAATGGTGAACCAGATGCTGCACGCGGAGAATGTAGACCCTCATTTTACAGAATCATTGAATCTCTTGGCAGATACCTGTGGAATGGGGGAAGCCATGCGGGCCATGGTATATCGCACCACCCCTCAATACGACCAGTGAAGGATCGACACGTGACCGCGAGGGGGAAAAATGATTCAGATAGAAGTCCCTACCTCACTCCCTACCACAACTCAGGATGATGTACACATGACCAGCCCTTCTAACATTGATGCACACAATGATAGCACACAAATACTCTCTCCACCCTCACCTCCCACCCAACCCACCGAACCACTTCCCACTAGCCTTCCTGAACAACCAGTATGCACCCTCAGTGAATATATGCCACACACCACCATTTCTCCATCCCTCCCTTTACCTACATCCACCAGTTCTAGCCAATTTTTGGAACCTCATGTAGATCATCCCGTCACCCATCAAACCATATTAGACCACCCATCTTATCAACCAGCTCTTGGACAGCCACATCCCCCTACCCAAACATTAATACAACCATTTTCCCTCACCACTACATTTCCTCTTCCCCAACTCCAACCCACGGGACTCTTCTCAACCTTCCCAAAACCTACACAAACCACCCTATCTCCATTCTTGGCAAACCTTGTAAATATAGTTCAACAAATTGAGGATCATAATAGGAAGTCCCTTTCCCACACCACCTTCCCCACATTCACGGCCACCACTACCACGCCACCCACCATTCCAGTATTCACCATTCACACTTCACACACAATCACGTCCGATCCCATGGACATGTCACCCTCCACAAGACATAAGCGTCGGTATTTCCGACGCGTATACCGACGGTTATACCGACGCTTATATCGGTGCCATACCGGCGCTTTCTTTCTGACGCCTGTACCGACTACTACACCGACGTTGCGAAGAAATCCCACCCATTCATTTGCCTCCGTAGCAGCCTCGGTATACCCTCAATCACCACTTGTCACTTCATGCACGTTACCACATACACCCACTGTCAGCACCACATCCACCTTTCCCTTCCCCATTTCCCAACCCCTTGCATCTCTCACCTCCACTTCTGCATCCACCTCATTTAGTCATGCACTAGACACCATGCTTGAAGCTGTCGACCAGCTTAAACAAGAATACAGATTATTGGAAGAAAACAATAAAGATTTGTGTACTTTGTCATCCCATCTCCAGGCACATGTCAATGCCTTGGAATTGAGTAATGCAGCATTACAACAAGACGTTATCACCCTCCAACAATCTCATGTGGAGCTTGAAGCCAAGTATACAAAGACAGGTAAGGCAACGAAAGAACAACTCAGAGATCAGCTAACCCGTAATGCTAGGCTACAAAGAAACATGGCCTTACTTTGCTGCCACCTAGCAGCTGCCCAAGAAGAGAACAGAAGATTACAACAACAAAATCAAGACAATCTCGAAGCCACCATAGAAAACACTCCAGGGGCACCTGTAGATCTTGTCAAATTTCAAGCTATCCCCTCATAGCACATTCAATAGGTATTGGAGGATTATGTGACCCTCTTGGAAGCACATGACAAACTGGCAAACCAGGTCAAAGAACTACAAAGATCCCAAGTGCTCCCATCACACCCAATAGAACCTAAAGAGATGGTCAATGTTGCTACTTCACCAGAGCCCGAATCTTCAACGGCCAGTGAGGTACTTGAGCTATGACAACAAATTGTAGAATTAAAGATTAAGTTGCTACAATACGAACGACCCCCCTCTCCACCTGATCAACCAACAGAAAAGGAGGCCATAGCCATTCCAGTGGAGGAAACATTTGAAGATACTTATGAGCCTCAACCTTTTCCAGGAGGCACAATCACTGACGAGGGACATGGCTACACAAGTGATCCCAAGGACACAAAGTGGTACATAGACTCCAGATGTTCTAATCATACATCATGTATGGAGGAATCTTTTGTTCATATGAAGATCCCAAGCTCAGAAGGTTGTGTGGAGACATGAGATAACATTAAGAATCCCATTACACATGGGAAATGTGAAGCTAGGTGAAAGTGAATTTTTCAAGACTCTTAAAGATCTGCTCCATGTTCCATCTATTTCCAAGAACCTTATCTTTGTAGGACAGATGGTAGAGAGAGGTATGTTGGTTAAATTTGACGCAAAAGGATGCATGGTGAAGGAAGGAGGCAATGTCATTGCCAAGGGAAGGAAAGAAGGTAGATAGTTGACACTATATGTTGCTCCTACACACAACAAGGTATGTTATGTGATGATTGGTAACAAAAGGATTGCAAACATTAATCTTTGGCACAAGAGGATAGGACATATCAATATTCCCAAGCTAAAAAAGCATGTGCAAATCAGGTTTAGTGCAAGGACTACCAAATCTTGAAGGCCAAGATCTACATAAGTTTTGTGATGCTTGTCAACTAGGTAAGCAAGCAAGGAAGCCACTTCCAAAGGGTGAGTATAGATCTTCTAAGTGCTTGGATCTTATACACTTAGATTTATGGTGCCCTACCAGAGAGGCTTCATTGGGAGAAGCTAGGTACTTTGTCACTTTCATTGATGACCACTCAAGAAAAGTATGGCTATATGTTATCAAGGAAAAATCAGAGGTGTTTTCATGTTTTCACAAGTTTAGGTGCCTTGTTGAGAAATAATGTGATGCACACATCAAGACGCTGAGGTGAGATAGAAGGGGAGATTATTTCTCCAAGGAATTCATGAATTATTGTAGGACAATGGCATAAAGAGGCACTTTAAATGCAAGTACACCTCAACAACATGGTGTTGCAGAGAGGAAGAATAGCCATTTGGTTGAGATAGCTAGATGTCTCATCAATGAAGCTATGTTACCATTCTCTTATTGGGTTGAGGCTATGAATACAGCTTGTTACTTGATAAACAAGTTTCCAACATGTGGTGTGCACAACTTGACTCCACATACAGTCTATTATGGCAAGAAACCAACCATGGAGCACCTCAAGGTATTTGGATGTGTGCTTTGATCATGTTCCTAGTGATGTCAGGGGAGCACTAGATTGTGCTCTCTGACTACACAAGACAAGATTTCGGAAACACAGTTCTGATTACAAGAATACCCACGAAGGGAAAATGCTACAAGAATATACGATCGATACAAGATGTCCCACAACCCGGGACCAATAGGTATGGAAAACTCGACTAGAGATGATACAGGAGATCCCACAACCCGGGATCGTAGGTAGGAAACAAGATATCTCGATTACAAGAAATCCCCTCAGGGATATGAACTGGATACAAGAAATAACTAGAAAGGATCTCGTACTACGAGATTACAATAGGACAAGAAAGGATGTCCACAATACAAGACTAGACAAGACTAGAGCTAGAAACAAGACTAGAACTTGAACTGGAACTTGAATGTACTTACTTGGAGGTCACGACTCCTTGAGCTCCCAAGACTGGCATTGGCAAGACTGATTATGAATGTGGCCAACCCCTCCTTATATAGGTTTTCAAGGGCGGTTCCCAAGGCGGTTGCGAACTGATGATGTCATCATGATGTCATCGATTTGTAACAAGACCTCCCAATGTCAGAATTCAGCGAATAGACAGTTGATCTTGGGGTTTTGGCACATTCCGGACGCAATGGAAGCATTGGTTTCTCCTAATTCTGAACCAATCATGAGATACAGGGTTCACATGGAATCTTAGGTTCAGGATGGTTTCCTTCGTCCATGACATCACCTCCCCCTCAAGCGACGAGTTCCACGAGGAGCGGTCATGTTATCTGGTCTCGGCTTCGTTGGATTTTTCTTATGGAATTCTCGAACCTTGATTGGTGCTCTCTGAAGGTTTTCTGCAGGTTCCCAAGTACGATCACTGATGTCATACCCTTTCCAATGAATAAGGTATTCCAATCTTCCCCGGGATATTCTGGAATCTAGGACATGCTCGACTTCAAATTCTTCATGATCATCAATCTCAATAGGTGGTGAAGGACTAGGTCTCTCCCCCCTCAATGGTGAAATCTGATATGGTTCCAACATGGATACATGGAAAACTGGATGTATTCTCATGGTACTCGGTAACTGGAGTTTGAAGGTGACTGGATTAATCTTGGCCAAGATGGTAAATGGTCCAAACTTTTGATGATCTAACTTTGCACAAGGCCTTGAAGTTTGTAAATTGTTTCGGAGTAACCATACTTTATCCCCAATTTGATACGATGGATTCTGGACACGATGTTGATCTGCATAGTACTTATATTGTTGTTGAGCTTTATGGATCTCTTCCTTCAGTTCTTTGTGAATGTCCATCAGGTACTGGGCCTTGGACTTACTTGGAGGTCACGACTCCTTGAGCTCCCAAGACTGGCATTGGCAAGACTGATTATGAATGTGGCCAACCCCTCCTTATATAGGTTTTCAAGGGCGGTTCCCAAGGCGGTTGCGAACTGATGATGTCATCATGATGTCATCGATTTGTAACAAGACCTCCCAATGTCAGAATTCAGCGAATAGACAGTTGATCTTGGGGTTTTGGCACATTCCGGACGCAATGGAAGCATTGGTTTCTCCTAATTCTGAACCAATCATGAGATACAGGGTTCACATGGAATCTTAGGTTCAGGATGGTTTCCTTCGTCCATGACAAGTGAAGTGAGAACAAAGTTATAGCCCAAGAGTGAGAAATGTGTTTTCATTGGCTACTCAAATGAGCAAAAAGGCTTCAAGAGCTATTTCCCTCTCTCAAAGAAGTTGTGTCTCAAGAGATGTTGTATTTGATGAGTCAAGGTCATGGTATGGAGACAAGGGCAAGGCAAAGTTGGATGAAGAGGATCAACAGAAGTATGCAAACTTTGATGTGCAAAATCAACCTCAATAGTCAATCACAATTAGTGGACCATAGGTTTCTACATCTAAGGTACAGTCATATGATCATCCTTACACTTATGATTATGAAAGACCATCCCCAACTTCAAAGTATAGAAGGTTGCAAGAAATAGACTATGACACTAGGGAAGCTCAAGAGAAGATAGAAGAGGAAGAGCTTGAGGAGTTCATTACTCATAATGTAAATCTCAATAAACTCAAGAAGCAATATCCCAAAGGTCAAGAAAGGAGGTATACAAGGAAGAAGGCACCCCCACAAAGGTATACATATGGTTCTTTCATGGCAAAGCATTATGCATACATAATGAATGTCATTGCAGATAAAGAGGGAGATTCTTATGAGGAGGCAAAGATCAAACCAGAGTGGAGAAAAGTTATGTATCAATATTTTAAAGCTCTCAAGGAGAACAAAGCTCAAAAACAGGTGGGTGTACAAGATGAAGAGGAATGCAGATGGCAGTTTGGCAAGGTACAAGGTTAACTAGTAGCCAAAATTTTCACATACACACACAAGGGTTGGATTATGAGGAGACTTTTAGCCCTATGGCAAACAAGGCTAACATTAGAGCTCTCATAGCCCAATGTGCAGCAAGGAGGTGACCTATCTACCAAATGGAGATAAAGAATGCTTTCTTGAATGGTGTGTTACAAGAAGAGTTGTTCATGGAACAACCTCAAGGGTATGTAGTTCCACAACATCCTACCTATGTTTGCAGGTTGAAGAAGGCCTTATATGCCCTAAAGAAAGCCCCAAGGACTTTGAATTAAAGGCTCTTGGACTTATTGAATAGATTTGATTTCTCTCCAAGTGATGCATATCCATCCTTGTATATGAAGAAGACAAATGACAAGATATGTTTGATATGCATATATGTAGATGATCTTCTTGTGAGAGGTGATGATGATGTAGGGATAAGGAACATCAAAGAGAGTCTTGGAAGAGAGTTCAAAATCTCATATTTAGGTGTGCTAAAGTAATTTCTTGGCATTGAGTTGAGTTATGGGAAGGAAGTTATCTATCTCTCTCAAAATAAGTATCTTTTAGATGTGTTGTTTAGGTTTGGCATGATAGATTGCAAACCAGTAGCTCAACCTATGGATTAAAATTTCAAGTTAAGAAAGGAATATGGTAAGAAGCTAGAAGACCTTACACTATACATGAGCATTGTAGAATCATTGATCTATGCTACACTCACAAGGCCTGACTTGTGCTACATAGTTGGAGTTCTATCTCAGTTCATGCATGCAGCCACAGATACACATCTCAATCATGCAAAAGGAGTGTAAAGGTATGTCAAGAGTATAGTAAATAATGGGTTTCTATACAAGTATGATGAAGAACTTCAAGTAAGAACATGTAGTGATGCAGATTGCATAGGGAGTCTTGATGATAGGAGGTCAACTTTTGGCTATGTTTTCATGCTAGGTACAAAAGCAATTTCATAGATGAGCAAACAGCATCTCGGAGTTGCACTGGGCTCAACAGAGGCTGAATATAGAGCTTTAGCCCTCACTACATGTGAAGCAATGTGGCTTAAGAAGCTCTTCAAATATTTTCACATACAAATTGGACCAATTCTAGTTTATGGAGATAACATGTCAAGCCTACTTCTTGCTAACAATCCCATGTATCATGCAAAGAGCAAGCACATTGAGGTGCATTACCATTATTTAAGGGAAAAGGTTGCAAGAGGGGAAATTAATGTTCATTTTGTAGGTACAAAGGACCAAGTTATAGATATATTCACCAAAAGCTTGGATGTGACCAAGTTAACAAAGTTTGAAGACCAAGAGACATATACTCAAGGAGGCTCAAGAAGAGAGTCATCCAAGGCTCAAAGAGTTGAAGCATATTTTTCCAAGCTAGGGAAACACAGAGGAGGGTGTTATATGCAAAGAGGAGTAGGGAGGAGCTATCAAGCCCACACCCCCTCTAGTCTCTTGTAGGGTACTAGAAAAGGTGTATTAAGGGACCTAGGTATTGGGCTCATTTCACTTTTAGTGTGCAAATCTAAGGGATTAAATTCCATAATGTTTGTGTAAGTATGTATGCATATGTTTTCTATGGTAAAAAAATGCCCAAAGTATCAAGCATATAAAGGACACATACTTATTCATAGTTATTTGGGTAGACTGAGTTCATCAAGATAGGCATACAAACCTATGAATACCCTAGAGGTTGATAACAATATCCCCATATCCTATCTATGGAAGTGATTCAAGTGCTTTGAGCGATCCAACATGATTCTAAATCCATCAAAGGTCACCATAAACTTACAAAATCCCATTGTAAATTTCTAGATATGACTATAAGTCCATCAAATATCACTATAATCCCACCAAAATGTATCATAACCCTATTGGATCTTGTCATAAAAATACCAGAGTTTCCAAAAATTGTACCAAAACACTTCTTGAAAGACCAAAGAGTCACACCAATTGAGGATGTTAAAGGGACAATTATTCAAGCCCTTAAAGCCAATAGCTTAATCTCATCATTGATATCCCTTGAGTTTGAGCAGTATTGGTCTTCAAGCCTTAATCCTTTGTCAATCAATCTTGAAGTTTATCATTTTCTTACTCCCGATTCTATTGTTTCACTTGACTTTCTAAATATGGGTATGAGATGATGAATTGAGTAGAAGAATTGTCCCCTTAGGAGTAACTTACACTAAGTTTGGAGGTTTCCTAAGAGATGACCTTAATGCTCATGTAAGGTCTACCACCAATTTTTGTCACAAGGTCACGCATCATTGCAATGGTGCATTGGATCATCATGATGACATGAGCCAATCATGATGGCATGATATATCATCGCAATGGTGTGGAAGGTCGTCGTGATGGTCTCATGTTGTCACTACAACGTGAGCCCATTGCAATGGTGTGCAAAAATGAAAATTTTTTGAATTCAACTATGGAGTCAATGTGCAAAAATGCTCTACACCCTCTACACAATGTATTTCAGAAAACATGAACTTCTCATACCATTGTGATGGTCTGAGGCATACAATAGAGATGATAAACAGAATGCAAATTTTTACATGTTAGGTTGTTGTAGCCTTGTACTGAAGCAATGCCTTGCATGTAAAAATCATAAGCTCTCTCTCTCTCTCTCTCTCTCTCTCTCTCTCTCTCTCTCTCTCTCTCTCTCTCTCTCTCTCTCTCTCTCTCTCTCTCTCTCTCTCTCTCTCTCTCTCTCTCACACACACACACACAAACACACTCTCGTTTTCTCACAAATGAAGGAAATAAAAAGAGAAGGGAGGATATGGTGATTTTTGGTGAAATTTCACGATGTAGGGAGAAGATGTGGGGGTGAAGGGTGAGTGTAGGGGAAGTGGATGAAGCTGAAAACAACACAAAAAAAAACACTAAAACACTAATTAATTATCTTCCAATGATAATATTCAAACACTCTTACCATCATACATTCATCCTAGAGCTTGTCCCCATCAATGGTGCCAAATTTTTTGTTGATCTAGACAATGGTAAGCATCATGTCAAAAAGCTCCACCTCCTTAATTATCAATCTGTGGAAGAGATAGGGTGATATGAATATTGTAAATGAGAGATGTGTGTGAAGGTGAAGGTGGGAAGCACAATGGTGCACACATACACACACAAGGTAGAGATAAGAGGAGACACAATGGAAGGATAAAAATACATAGGCATTACCCAAATAACTCTTACAAATCTCCTTGCTCTCACCAACCAACCTCAAAAATGAGCTCTCTATCTTCCTTTATTGTTTTTTTACTGGATTTTGATCAATTTCAAACCTAGTGTCTAGCCTAGTTAAAAAATAGGTTTTAGGGCATATTTGGGGGTTCGAATGAAGTCTAAAAATTTAAAAAAAATGGTACAAGTGATCTATCTAGGATCCTCAAGATCGAAGAATCCTTGGCTTGCACAAAATGGAGTGGCTCATGATAAAATTGGGTCTTCTATATTACATATGTTACATGAGGAGTGATTATAATCATTGTTGAACATTTGATCAATTATCATAAAGCAATCGTTTTGAAAATTGATAGACCTGGTCCCCTACTAGTCTTCATGCATCTTCCTCTACATGCTTCCTCGATGCGGATGCCTATGGCCACTACTAACACAATTCAAGGGAATGGATCAATGTCCTTAAATTTGATCGAATATCTTCTATCTTGGTTTTAGAAATATTTTAACATGCAAAAACCTTTATTTTAGAGTATCTTGGCTCTTTGGAAGTGCTCAATATCCACTCTCTTGCTAGTATCTATTGGAAACCAAATGGAATCATAGTGCTTGATTCTCATAGCCCACTTGGAGTAATTGTTGATAGTGTAGAAGGGTTTCATTTTATTCCATCCCTTTCAAAGGGAACACACAAGGTCTGAGCCTCTAGAAGTCACTAGGAATAGAGAGAATAGGAGAGTGAATTGATTGAGTTTTCTCCACTTCATGAGACAAGTGAAAGGAAGGATATCATGGTTTTTGAATATGAATATATCCCAATTTTTTTTTAACACACCTCATCTATTTGGATCTCTCTTTCATAGGAAATTTCTTCAGATTCTTTACAACATCAACTTTTTCTTGTCATTCGATCTCCAAAACATAAAGAAGTTAATGTTTGAAGAGATGAGGAACATGTTAAGAACCATAACCCATCCCACCACATTGAGCTAGAAGAACAGTTTTTTATCAAGCTTGGCGAACACCTAGTCCCAATTATGTCCCATCGAGACATCAAACCCCATCAAAATACCTAGTAAACGAAAAATTTGACCACATGGGAGCTCTTGAAACCCATGATCTAAAAGAAGCTCAGATGGTCCAAGAAGGGAATGGAAGGTAGTTTTAGAGTGGTATATTCTTGAATTGGAGGCTTCACAAAAACTATTGAGGCACTCCCAAAAACATGAGACAAATCCTAGGTTATTTTGTAAAAAGACATTGGTGTCATCCAAGAATAGTCAAAGAACCATCGATTCTTGGTTAGAGGGGAGTGAAAGACCATGAATGAAGCCTCTTGGGACACGGTTGTCAACAATGTAGTTGAGACCATTTACTGTGATAGAAAAAAGCAAAAGGGAAAGCAGAAAACCTTGTCTGATAGAGTGCATCAAGCAAATAATGGGGGACAATTAGACCTTAATGTTTGTTGGAGCAAAGGGAAATTTTTGCCCAATTTTTGAATTTCTTGTATTCTTGGTATAGGGCAAGTAGATGTCACACTTCTTGGAAGCTTCCAGTAATTGACAATAGAAGAGAAGTGGTTCGGTTTGGTGGTGACACCTAAACCTGGGCTATTTAAGGACCCTTATGAGTGAAAGCGAAGATAGTAAGTGATCTAGATGCCTTACTTAATTCAAGTTCTTGCAAAGAGAAACCCTAGAGTGGATAGGGACGAGGGGGATTTAAATTCTAACAGACACTCATAAAGGAAGGAGCCTTAAGTGTTGGTATTGTAAGTGCACCTAAACGAGGACCCCAAGGAAAAAAGAATCTAAGTTCAATGTTGCAACCATTCAAATACATAAAAAAAACAATACCTGATAATTGATTACTTAAAAGACAAGACTTAAGGGAAAATCAAATGAACTAAATAATTGACTCAAAAGGAATTAACATGACTCAAGCACGACTTAAATTCTTGATGAGTGCCTGAAGGAGCTACAATTAATGAAGCTCATATTAGGAAGGCACATAGGAAAGGCCGATCGATGTAGCATTAGGTCATCTGAGGCTATCGTTAGAACCATGGCAAGATCTTGGGCCCAACAACTGAGTGATTACCCATACAAACTAAACTCATAAACAATTGAGTTAGATATTTCCTACAACATGGAAAGACCAAGGGGTAGCTCAAGAGTAGCCTACCTAGAGCGACCAGAAGATCCCTACAAAATTCAATTGGAATATGTCTAAAATAATAACCTAGGTGTTTGCATCTATGGGGATGGTTTGAGATGGTTGGTGATCCAATTACTTAAACCTAGACCAACCCATGGGATTGGAACATCCTATAGTTAAGTTTGAGGAAGACACCTATATAGACAAAGAAGGAACCATGTACATAGTGACTAATCAACCGGACATGACCAATGAATTTGGAGTAGTAACTCTTGAAATGGAAATGGGTGACTTAGAACAGGGACAACTAGATGGTGAACCTAGAACACCGAGAATCAAATCTATGTTGACATGGGTGCTCAACCTAGAATGGATTCTTGATGATAATAGAAATATTGAATTCTTCTTGAAAAAGGAAACAGATGAAAAATTCTAGAGATACATGTCCAAGCAACCAAGTGAAGTGGGAATGGTCACTATCTATAAGTTTAAGGACCTTGATACATGGAGAAAAGTGGTTTTCTTGGATGGTCTGTCTGAATGTGTGTTTCTAGTATCACAACATGGTAGGCATGCTTACACCTTGAGAGGAGAATTTGTCTTTCCTTGTGTACCTAAGAACCAACTTAGGGACTTGTGGAGAAAGAGACTATACCTCAATCCCCCTCAAGTGCATATAGTGGGGATTCACGCTTTAATTATCAATCCGATGAGTATCAAAACCTAGCCGAGTGTATGAGGACATGCATTCAAATGACGATCAATGCAAGTGTACTTCTCAAAGAGTGCAACAAGGCAAAGACTAATCCAAACAAGCTTCAACTGTCAGTCATGATGTCGCGATACTTGGTGCAGCAGCCAACAGTAAATTGAGCTTTTCTCTCAGCTCCAAACTCCAAATATAGCAAATAGCATATGCTTTTGGAAGCTCTTAAGAAGACGCATCCAATGAAGGTATTTTCACTCAATTCTTATGCTTCTACTTCAAGTTATGAGAAAAATACTGAGTCGTGGGAATGACCTTCCTACACTTCAGCACTTCCTACACTTCACACACACCTTACCAACAGCAAACAAACACTTTCATGGATAGACAACACTTCCTAACACTCTTTTCAAGCAACACACAAGCATACAAGCTCACAAAGAAGATGATACAAAGAGGAGAAGACACAAATTCGAATTTTTGTGCTCTTGATTCTCACAATGGCAAAAAGTCTTTACAAAGAGTCACAAATTGACTTATATACTAGTGCCCTAAAATTGGTCCTTTCACACAAGAGACCGGCACTTTATTCACTAAAAGGCTAATTTCCTACTAATTTACATGGGTAAACTACTAATCTTCTGTGGGGATGCACCTAGAGGACTCCTCTAGTGCATTTACAACGAAAATTATATTACAAAATGATTATGATACAAAAATAGAGTGTCCAAATCGGAAAAATTTTGGGGCCCTTCTTTTTCTCTGCCTTGTGCTTTCTTTACTCTGCAACACTCTCCCCCTCTTTGTCTCTGTCGTCCCTTGACAGGCTTTACTTCTTGTCTTTCCCTTGTTGTCCGCACGCATCCCTTGGTCAGTCCTGCCTATTGGTTGGACTGGCGTTCCGTTTCGATGGCCCTGTTCTTGATTTTTCTTTTACAACCTCTCGGCCTGATGCATTTGTAGTGCCTGTTCCTTTCTTTTCATCGCCCGCAACCCTTGGTCAGTTCTGCCTGTTTGTTAAAAAGGTGTTCAGTTTTGATGGCCTCTTCTTGATTCTTGTTTTACATCTTCTGGGCCTGATGCATTTGTCTGACTTGATGAGTCGGGTTGCCACGCACGTGACCAATGGAAGGTATGAGGATGTGGTCCTTCAGTCTTTGATCTGGACCCTCCAAAGATCAAGAGGTTGAAGCACCCTCTTGTGGTTTCGGAACCGCTGGATATTTCTTGCACTTCTTCATGGATACTTTCCTGGCCCTGGTTCCTCCTTCCACCTACGTGCTTTTCCTTGATGTGTGCCCCTGCGGGGCTCTGTGCAGAGATGAGTGTTGCACCCCTGTGGGGCTTCTTGCAGAGATATGTCTTCAAATATTATCTTTTTAGTGAAGCTTCTTTCGTTGTCGTCTTCTTTTCTTCTTTTTGCTTGATTCTCCCTCGACACTGCCCCCCTCCTAGACTCTGTCGTCCCCGACAGGCGTTCTATATATTTTCTGCTCTGTTTCATTAAGCAAATTGGCTTCACGTATCATTAATTGCTTCCACTGTTCTGCTTTTACTCCATCGTTAGGTGGTTGTCTATGATCAACAAAAAAACTAAGTTCATATGCCACTAATCTGGCATTTAGGTTGGAAGACATCTTCAAAAAGATTTCTGAATCTATCTCAAAAAACCCTGTAAAAAACGCTTCTTCGAAAGTTTGCATATAGGTACTTGGCAAAAACATGAGTCTGGAGTAATAAGCCATTATTGTAGGTCAGCTAGGCAGGACAAACAGATCAAAAACAAGGATATCCGTTCCCTAGTTAATTCCAATGAAGTTCAAAAATGTATATGCCGCATGCTTGAATACCTTCAATACTGTAAGTATCATACTAAGTATTTTATTTGTCATCTTGATAGTTAAATCTGGTACGATAGCATAAGTCTGCAGCCAAAGTTCTATTGTTTTTACCATGTAATCTTCTATAGGTAAATAGTTATGTGGTGGACTTGGAAGGAGTGGATAGTTTAGCCACTACTTATTGATTACACCTGTCTTTTGCAGATCCAAAAATTCTCGTGCTTCTTTGCAACGTGGCGTTGGGCAAAAAGAAGGGTTTACCTGTAGTAAATATGGTGCTGCTTGCCAATGCACCCACAGTGTCGGATTTTTCTTCAAAAATTTCCTTCTCCAAACAGGTTGTGCAGCTTCAAATTCTTCTTGAGTATAAGAAAATGTGAAGAGAGATGGTGGATGCAATCCAAAGATGAGTAGGTGCCGCTACAACTAGCTTCACACCAGCCAAATGAGACTTCAGAGTTGATTAGTAGACCCTTTAAACTTCCTAAATCCACCAAAATATCATCCAAGTACTTTGGAACATGTATCCCAAAAGTTTAAGTGAAGATAGACAAGTCGTGAAATGACTAGCTCCCAAAACTTGCTATTTTTGGACATACACCTGTTGGAAAAAATTATTAGTGCTCTCAACCTGGTAGCAGTTAGATAAATTCCTTTTGGGCATAGAAAATAGACTTAACCACCTTGCTATTCCAAGTTGAAACACTTCAAATGATGGACTGAGCAGTGAGAACAAGATTTATCAATTTCTGGAACATGCCAATAATTCTCGGGGCTCTGCAGAGATAGACCAGTGAGCAGTAAATTGCAGATATCTTCACAATTATTAATCCAATGACCATGAAACTTTGCAAGTAAAAACTAGACAGTAAGGGCTATCCAACGCACGTTAAATCACTGAAAAATCTTCAGCAAAACTCGATATATGACCTTCTGAAGGTACTGCTCGGAGTGAGTATAGCAGAGAACAAAACAGAGAAGTAGATGATAATAAATGTATAGATTCACATATGATTACAACCACATTGGCAATGAATCTTTGCACAATGGGAGTAGAATGATAGAGCTATGGATTAAGCTCTTCAATCTCTACAAATTGACATGAAGTGGTCACGTACAAGGCTTGCTAATCGCCTCTTCCTTCTTGCTCTTTTTATAGCTATTCTTGGAGGGAGTTTTGAATTCGAATTCGAATGGCTCCACCTAAAAGTGATCCCAAAGTTAGGAGATATTCCCTCAACTCAAAAAATCGTGGTTTTAGGTAGATAGGGCCACGACTTTGCTTTTACATCATGGATGAGGTAAGCCATCCTTTTCCTTTTTTCTTTTTCAAATTACAAGAGATAAAAATGAACTCGTTTACAAGAGGTGTTCACATGACTAATCATGTGACTTACAAATGAGGATAATATCAAGCATATCAAGCATGTAGGCCTTGGCAAAATGCACCAACAGCTCCCCCTCAAGCCTAACATGCTTGGCCTCCAAATAAGTCTTCAATTGTCCTTGATTTTCTGCAAGCCAATCATCAACTTGAATCTACTTAACTTTGTATCATCAAGAGCTTTAGTCAACATGTCAGCACATTGCATATCTGTAGAGACATAGGATAGTTGAATATCCTTGCTTCATTGGCTTTTCCCTTACATAATGGTAGTGGACTTCAATATGCTTGATTCTAGCATGGTATACCGGATTAGCTGCTAGATGTAGTGAGCTTGTGTTGTCACCAAAAATGTGAGGTGTTGAAGAATGAAGTCCAAGATCTGTGTACAAAGATTTTAACCACATGATTTCTTGAGTTGCATTAGCCAAACCTCTATATTCGGCTTCGGTAGAAGATAATACCACGGTTGGTTGCTTCTTCGATGACCAAGAAATGATTTTTGAACCTGCAAATGATATATACCCGGATGTGCTTCTTCTATCATCTCTAGATCCGGCCCAATCTACATCTGAGTAGAACTTTAGCTCAATATCTGAAGTATATGAATAGAACAAACCTTCATTCATCATCCCCTTTAGGTACTTGAGGACTCTCTTGGCCGCTTCCATATGTGGTCTTCTCGGCTTATGCATAAACTGACTCAATATGCTAACACTATAGCATATATCCACCCTTGTGAGTGTTGCATAGTTCAAACTTCCAACCAAGCTTTGATAGCTTGTGATGTCTTCAATTGGCTCTCCTTCATAAGCACTAAGCTTATGATTTTTCTCCATAGGTGTACCTGCACACTTGGTATTTTCCATCTTGAACTTGACGAGCATGTCATGGACATACTTCCTTTGTGTGATGTATATACCTGAATCTATGTAGATTAACTCCAATTCAAGAAAATAAGTGAGTGGTCCGAGGTCACTTATTTTGAACTCCTCCTTCATTTGACTCTTTACCTGTTTGATTCCCTTAAGATCATTGCCTGTGATAATAATATCATCAACATACACACATAAATAGATGACTTCAGATCCATTCCTCTTTATGAACAAAGAGGTATCCGCCTTGCTAGCTTTGAATCCTTGGTCCTGCAAATAAGTCACCAATCTGACATTCCAAGCTCTTGGAGCTTGCTTCAATCCATACAAAGCTTTCTTTAGTTTGCATACATAGTTAGGATGATGTGCATCCTCATATCCAGGAGGTTGTGCCATATACACTTCCTCAGAAATCCATCCATTCAAGAAAGCATTATTTACATCAAGTTGATAGAGATTCCAATTTCTAGATGCAGGTAGGCATTTTTGCAACAGGAGAGAAAGTCTCCTCATAATCAATACCATGGGTTTGAGCAAACCCTTTAGCAACTAACCTTGCTTTGTGTCTATTTATACTTCCATCTGGATTCCTTTTGATTTCGTATATCCATCGAGATCCAATTACCTTCATAGATGGCTTGTTAGGTACAAGCTCCCAAGTGTCATTCTCCTTCAAGGCATCCATTTCTTCATACATTGCATCTCTCCAAGCTTTCTTGCTTTGTGCTTCTTCAAATGTGGTAGGCTCTTCATTGGTTGAATCCTTTGCAATCTAGATTGAGTGCTTGGTGACCAAAGAAGTATCATAACCAAACCTCTCTGGTTTCTTCTTCTCCCTTGAAGACCTTCTAAGTGGTTGATGTGAGCTCTCGGGTCCATATGTAGCATCCTGCATCTTTGGTTTACCTTTGTTCTTCCATAGTTTTAGTCTTTCCAAGTCTTCTAGGTCAATCTCCGAATCACTTTCTTCAATCTGCTTTGGCTCCTTTGGTTGAAGTGATGGAAAATCTTCATCCAAGTCATAGGTCAGCTTCACTTTCCTATCATCATCAAACCATGATTTGTTTTCATCAAAAAATTACATCTCTACTCACAGAAAATCCTTTATTGATTTGATTGTACAATCTATATCCTTTTTGGTTTTGGTCATAACCAATAAATACGCACTTCTCTGCCTTGGGATCCAATTTCCCTCTTACTTGAGAAGGAATGTGAGCATAGGCTAAGCATCCAAAGATTTTACAATGCTCTAGACTAGGTCTTCTTCCATTCCACACTTCATATGGAGTGGTTCCATCTAGTGACTTAGATGGAAGTCTATTTATGAGATATGTGGCTGTAGACACAGCCTCTGCCCATAGGTAGTTTGGCAATCCCTTTTCGTTGAGCATGGACCTTGCAGCTTTGACAATAGCTCTGTTCCTCCTCTCTGCTACACCATTGAGTTCGGGTGTATACCTTGTAGTGACTTCCCTTTTAATGCCTCTTTCATGCAAGAAGGCATCAAATTCAGAAGAGAAGTATTCTCCTCCACCATCTGATCTGAGTCTTTTCAAAGTCCTACCTGTTTGGTTTTCAACAAGAGCAATATACTTCTTAAAGCAATTAAACACTTCATCCTTATGCTTCATGAAAAATAGAATGGTCCACCTGCTATAATCATCTATGAAAGACACATAATATCTTGAGCCTGATATAGATGGCTCCTTACTTGGACCCCACACATCCGTGTGCACTAGATCCAAAGGATTTTGATGCATATATCCTTTCTTATTGAAAGGTTGTCTATGAGCCTTGCCGAGTTGACAAGCTTCACACTTATAAATCATGTGTTGCCTTGTGATATTAGGCAAACCAAGTACACTTTGGTCCCTGCAAATTTGTTTGAGTGTCCTGTCACCAATGTGAGCAAGCCTTTTGTGCCATATCTCCAACTCTGTAAGAGTTTGAGATCCATAGCTAAACAAAGCTATGTTCTTTGTATCTTCCACTTCAAAAGTGAAAAGCCTTCCTGTCTTTTCTCCTTTTGCAATCCTTCTAAAGCCTTGCCTTCGGTCTTCAACATATGCTCCAAATCGGTTGAATCTAACCTGCTATCCTTTTTCAACAATCTATCCAATACTTATTAAATTTTTGGTAATCGTAGGGACATACAAGACTTTGCTTAAGAGGTTCATATTCCCATCTGATGTCTTCACATTACCTATCTTCTCCGCTGAGTGCCTTGTGTCATCTCCTGTCTGCACTTCATGCTTGTTATGAGGATCTTCCAAATCAAAAAGTAAAGCCACATTTCCTGCTACATGGTTTGAGCATCCCAAAACAATGTAAAATATGTGATCATCATCCTTACCCTTCTTCACTGATAGATTCATAATCAATAATGAATCTTCTTGACTTTGTTCCTCTGCATAGTTATTGTAGTCTCTTCTTCCTCTATGGCCACTTTGATAGTTGTTGTTGTTCTAATTGTTGTTGTAGTAGTTGTTGTTGTTGTAGCCCCCATTGTATCTGCCTCTATTTGATCCATAGCCACCTCTATTGGATCCTCTTCCTCTTGAGTTCCTTGGTTTCCTGAAACATTCTTCAGTAGCATGGTTAGATAAGCCACATATGTTGCAAGGTTGAGATGATTGGAATCTCCCGCTGCCTTGCTTTCCACTTCTGCCTCTTCCTCTAGCTCTTGCTCTACCTGCAAAGTTTGCTTGGAAAGAGCTACCTTCATCTTCATTCTTCCTATTCTTTGACTTGTCATTGACCTTAGCTTTATCAGAATATAAGGCAGAAGGTTGATTACCTCTTGAGGACTCACCACCTTTGCTAATCTTTGCTTCATGAGTGAAGAGTTGGCCCATGAGTGTGTTCAGGTCGGGTACATGCATATCCATGTATAAATCCATGGCTGTTGTGAATGACTCCCACTTGTCGTCTGCTTTGATTCCATTCATGATTTGTCTAATGATTTGCTCCTCTTCAATTACCTCTCCAATGCTTCCAAGTTGGTCGGAAATCTCCTTCATCTTTGTGACATAATCAGTCACATTTTGCTTCGGGCTTTTCTTCATTGTTGTGAACTCCATCCACAATTGGTTCTTCCTTGCTCGAGTGTTGGAAGAGAAGAAAGAAGAAAGTGCATTCCAGGTCTCTCTTGATGTCTTGCATCCCTTGACATCAGGTAAAAGAAAATCAGAGATTGAGTTTAGAATATAGGACCTTGCAAGTGCATCCTTCGAACACCAATTCGAAAGTCCTTCCACTTCTTCAAGTGATGGTTGCCCTTTGTTCCTCATGGTTGGCATTGCTTCATCTCCAGATATGAATCCATATAGATTCCTCCCTTGAAGGTAGGCCTCGATCCTTAGAGACCATGCCGGATAGTTGTTTTGATCCAATTTGTCAATTGTTGATGGAAATCCATCTCCCATCTTGCTTGACTATGCTCTTCTACCACTGTGAAGAGAGATGGTGGATGCAATCCAAAGATGAGTAGGTGCCGCTACAACCAGCTTCACACCAGCCACCTAAGACTTCAGAGTTGATTAGTAGACCCTTTAAGCTTCCTAAATCCACCAAAATATCATCCAAGTACTTTAGAACATGTATCCCAAAAGTTTAAGTGAAGATAGAGAAGTTGCAAAATGACTAGCTCCCAAAACTTGCTATTTTTGGACAAACACCTGTTGGAAAAACTGAACAGTGCTCTCAACCTGGTAGGAATTAGATAAATTCCTTTTGGGCATAGAAAATAGACTTAACAAGTTTGCTATTCCAAGTTGAAACACTTCAAATGATGGACTGAGCACTGAGAACAAGATTTATCAATTTCTGGAACATGCCCACAATTCTCGGGGCTCTGCAGAGATAGACCAATGAGCAGTAAATTGCAGATATCTTCACAATTATTACTCCAATGACCATGAAACTTTATAGGTAGAAACTATACAGTAAGGGCTATTCAACGCATGTTAAACTACTGAAAAATGTTTAGCAAAACTCGAGATATGACCTTTTGAAGGTACTGCTCGGAGTGAGTATAGCAGAGAACAAAACAGAGAAGTAGATGATAATAAATGTATAGATTCACATATGATTACAACCACATTGGCAATGAACCTTTGCACAATGGGAGTAGAATGATAGAGCTATGGATTAAGCTCTTCAATCTCTACAAAATGACATGAAGTGGTCACGTACAAGGCTTGCTAATCGCCTCTTCCTTCTTGCTCTTTTTATAGCTATTCTTGGAGGGAGTTTTGAATTCGAATTCAAATGGCTCCACCTAAAAGTGATCCCCAAAGTTAGGAGATATTCCCTCAGCTCAAAAAATCGTTGTTTTAGGTAGATAGGGCCACGACTTTGCTTTTACATCATGGATGAGGTAAGCCATCCTTTTCCTTTTTTCTTTTTCAAATTACAAGAGATAAAAATGAACTCGTTTACAAGAGGTGTTCACATGACTACTCATGTGACTTACAAATGAGGATAATATCAAGCATATCAAGCATGTAGGCTTGGGCAAAATGCACCAACAGAAAATGTGTCATGTTTTAAGTTTAGCTGCTCGTCTGGACTTTTTTGCATAATCTTCTTTATATATTGTCTTGTTTTCTCTTTCATTAGTCCGTAGGGAATGTTGAAAGGCTTCATAATCGTATCCAAGTCTTTACCTTTGATCTTTGCTTCCTTCATGACTTTGATGACTTCGTTTTCAAAATTTTCTGTCAATCGGGACACCACTAGTGCCCGTTCTTTCTGACCTATTTCTGCAGTGTATGGCATTGGATGATCATCATGTATGTCCGCCATCTGCTCGTGTATTGGAGAATTATAAATCAGGGGAGATAGAGGAGTTACCTCTACTTCGTCAGTAGGATTCTCTTTTGTTGGCTCTACTGGTGTCCCAATTGGTGCTTTCTGTTTTACATAGAGCTCTAATTGTGCTATGCTTTCGTTCTTCTCTTTCACTTCTTGTGTTGTTGATCGTAGTGCTTCTTTTGCTGCAAGCAGTTCATTGCCAATTTCTGCTACCTGGTTCATGTTTTCGCTGTAACTTCTTACAAGTTTGGCATTCACATTTTGCAATTGCATTTTAAGTTCATTTGTTTCCCATTCTTCGGCTCGGGCTTGCCCTTGCTTTAGCACATCTGCATATTTTGCAACCTGATCTCTTAATTCTTTCTGTTCAGTTTCTGATGTCTCCTGCTTTTCTATAGGCTGATCATACAGCAATGACATCATTAGTTCCTTATTTCTAGTGCGTAAAGTGTCATTCTCCTCCATGTACACCTTCAATTGTGTTTCGAGCAAGTTGCTTCTAGCTTTCATTCTCTCCTTGTCGGCTTCGCTGGCTTCATGTAGTCTTTGTAAGTCCATTAGTTGTGCCTGGAGTTGCCGATGTTGGATCATCAATGTGTTACATTGTGTTTTTACCTCGAGTAACTCCGTTCCTTTGGTGGCAATCTCTTTTTGTGTCTGGATTAGTTGTGCAGATAGTTGTTCACTCATAATTTGGAACTGATTCTTTTCCCTCATGGCCTTGTCATAATCGGCATCTGTATCCATCATCTGCTGTTGTGTATCCATGGTTGTTTGAATCATTTGTTTGACAACCGGTTTTAACTGAGTAACATCCACGTTCAACCATGTTTTAGGGATACTCGGTTCCGCTCCTGTTGTCACGTCTTTCCCTTGAGCCACTTGTAATGTAGTATCATGGGGCTGCCTAATATGAATTTGAATCCTTGGCTCAGCCTCCATGTGGTCAATTTTGCCTTGAGGAGTGTCATCCGGCACTTCAATCACAATTTGTTCTTTATTTTGGTGTAGGTCTGAATCTTTATCCACTGGCGTTTGCATTTCTTCTTTGATAGGTGGCATTACTCCTTTATTCGATATTGTAGCTTCCTTGATACTAATCTTTTACTTATCATTTAATTGAATTACATGCTCAGGTTCAATGGATTCTTCTATGTGTTTTGCATGTTCTTGTTGGTTGTCTGGCGTGACTTCAACTTGATTGATCTTTGTCCATTCTTCCTCGTGAGTTTCTGTCCTTATGTCAGTCTCCAAAGTATCTTTCTCCGGACATTCTTCATTGGAGCTGGAATCTTCTAAGCCCAATTCTTTGTATCTCGCGGCTTGTTCTGGGGTCTTTTCTTTACTCCGTTGTTGCTTCGCTTGACTTGCTTGTCTGTAATGATGACCTTGAACATTTAGATTTACTTGCCCTTGCATGTACTGATGTGTCTCTTTTAGGGCTGCGGAGAGGTCTCTCTTGGTGATTGGCATTTGTGCTACAGGAATCTTGGGCAAAGTATGTGTCCTCTTTGATTGAGGTGTCGCTTGGGCTTCTTCCTCTCTAAGGCGCTTTGTACCCCTCATGGGTTTCTGTGAACTGGTTCCTACTTCTTCAACAGCGATAACTGCTTTCTTTTTCTTGGGAACCGTAGCGGACTTGGCATATTGGGCTAACCCCTCTGAGGTTGGCAACTCACGCAGGCAATTTTTCATATCAAGTGCCTCATAGATGAGTAAGGTCAAAGCCGAACTGCCATTTAGAAATTTTTTCTGACCCCACTTCTTCTTTGCTTCAAATAACCGGTCTTGAACATAAGGAGTCATATTTACTTTATTTCCGACTTGCCTTATAGCATGTGAGAGTAGTTGCATGATAATCTTTTGAGGTGCGGTGTATCTATGCATACTAGGAAAACAAAAGTGTTGATGCACTAAGCGGACAGCATCTTCAATATCCGTTCTATTGATATCCAAAAAGGACCTCTTTTTAGGATCATGACATTCCTCCTTGACATTAGTGAGCCCTTCTTGATTCCATCCAAAAGCTTTGTTGATCAATTCGTGAGTGAATTGAATTGTTTTCCATGTACCCACTTTGTCCAGCACTCGTGCTTCAGGAACTGATGCCTTATTTGATGCAGGCTGGAGTGTATTCATTACTTGCGTACATCTCTGGAAATCTGGCAAATAAATAGTCAGTTTGAGAAATGCCTCTATTCCTGCTTGTGTCCAAACATCCGTTATTGCACGGTAATCCTTGTATGATACTCTTGAAGTCTTGTGACATGATAGGGAAGTAGTGATCCCTATCGATAATCTTGATGGTGGCCATGAAAATGAGGTCAGACAGCGGTTGGTCATCCAGAAACCAATGGCCTCTTGCTTTCGTTATTGATTCTAATGGAAAAAGTTGGACCTCTTGTTCTTGTGTAGCTTCGGAATTGGGAGATGCCATCTGCACTCAATTGAGGGCAGTAATTAGTTATCGAATAGTTTTTAGAATCATCCTTCATTTATCCTTTATTAGATTGGCAACTCTCCACGTGAATGGTGTTGTCCCTTTCCCGTGGGTGTGAGAAAGGTAATACCTGGGATTTCTCATTTTTTATATATTTTTATGTTTTTGTCTGAAAGGAAAACAGAAAAGTTAGTTCATAGCTGAAGCAGTTATTACTTTTTTCGTGATTTTCTTAAAGTATGTACAAGTGCTCTCCTATTTCCCAAGAGGAAAATGTGCTCTACTATCCTGAAATAGAAGAATATTGTGCCGAATGCTTGGCCTTATAATGTGGCCCTATCATGCATACTTTGGATTCTGGTAACTCCAAATGTATGCAACTTGAAGTATTTGTTTGAAGCAGGCAACTCATCTTGCTTTTCGGCTTCCAAATCTGCTTCACTCTGTTGGGACGCATTATATTTTCAACATTCCTGAAGAATGCGGTTCTTCTTGTGTTGTATATCTGCTTCATTTGCTTTTTGAATCTTGGAATAGTTTGTGGTGCAAATGTAGATTCCTGCTCTGTCCTGTAGCTGTTCATCTTTGGTTGTCTTGTCTTTAGACCATCCCGATTCTTCTTGGGCATTGGTTCATCCTTTCTGATGATTGTCATTTGAGTACATGACTTGGGAATCCATATTTGAGTTTGGTCCAACTCTGCGGCTATCACTTTCTTTGGAACCCATATTCTAGCAATTTGTTGTGGACCTCGGTGTCCAGAATTATTTACTCGCTTGTTCGATGGGTCTTTCTGATGTCGATACTGCTCTTGTTGTTGAAGATATGCAGCCACTTGATCCTTCCTTATCCAAGCCTGTCTAGTGTATGGAATGGGGTATATTCTAATAGGTGTAGACTTGTGATGATCCTGAGAACTAGTCTCTCTTGTGCATGGTTCTTCACTAAGTCTGTTTTCACATGGACTGACACTCTGGTGGCTTGCTAGATTAGAAGATGGTGTGCAAGCGGAATTTAGTGTATCCTCAAATGAAGTACTCGATGAAGGAGTTTCCATAGTGCGAGTGAACATGCATTCGTCACTGTGTTCATTTAAATGAGCGCTTGGGTCTACCTTCTTGTCTCCGATTGGTCGTTCATCTAACATGCTGAATATCTCTCGATGTCCTATCTTGGCTGAGATGTACCCTAAGGCCAGTTGAATAGTCACTTCGTATTCATATATCCAATCTTGGCCTAACACGAGGTCTTCTAGTAAGTCTTGATCATGACACACTAAGAGTTTCTGTGCCATTGTGTTGTTTCCGAGATGTAGAGGTGAGGTAATTTCTCCTATACATTTGGTGATCTTTCCTCCTATTCCTATTAGTTGTGGCTTTGATGGACATAATTCCTCCTTGAGTTTTTGAGTCAATGAAAATTTGATACAACTTATGGCGGCTCCTATGTCAATGAGAGCGTCCACAAGGTGGTATTCCTTTTTTCTGACTCCCAAATTCAAATATGGTTGCTTCCTTTGTTGCCCTAGGTTTTCAGTGGCTCTAAAATTAGCCATTGGGATGAGTTCTTCTCCTAGTCGATATCTCTCATCCCTCTCTCTCATCCATTCTTTTTGTTTTCTTATTCGTTCTAGCGCTTCTTGTCTGGCTTCCTCTTGTATTCTTTCTTCCTCTAGGCGCCTATTTTTACCTGTTATCAGTCGTGACATTATTTCTTCAGTCAATGGCTCTAAGTATTTTTTTACTCGACATCCACTGATATAGTTTGGTAATACTTCTCCATCTAGGGTTGCTAAGCTGATGGCTCCGCTGGTGGATATGCGATTGATGATCAATAGCCCATATCCTCTTTTCTGCAATTTCTTAGCGTGTTGTTTCAGAGTATATACCAAAACTAAATCTCCTTCCTTCAAATTTTTATCTTTAATATGAGCATCAAAATATGCCTTTTATCGCCTTTTAGCAGCGTAAATCCCTGCTACAGCTTGTAACCTAGTTTCATGTAGTTTCTCCCTTTGATCCAATTGAGCTGATAGTTCATGTCCCGTCCACTCGTAAGTTGTTGCTACTCTGAGAGTGGGAATTAAGAAATCAATGGGCAAAATAGCATTTTGTCCATACACTAGGTTAAAAGGCGTAGTTCCTATGGCGGTCTTATAGGCTACTCGAAATGCCCATAAAGCATGATGTAATTGCTTATCCCAATCAGATCTACCATTATTAACAATTTTAGTGAGAACTGTGCACAAACTTTTATTTGAACTTTCGGCTTGTCCATTGGCTTGTGGGTGATAAGGGGCTGATTTCTTATGAATTACCAAGAATTCGTTCAGTAAGGCTTCTATAACTTCTTTCACAAAGTGTGTGCCTCTATCACTCACAATTTCTATCGGCAATCCAAATCTAATGAAAACGTTCTCGAAGAGAAACTTGGCCGTAGTTCTTGCGTCATTTTTCTTGGTTGCTTTGGCTTCAACCAATTTGGTCAGATAGTCGATGGCTACAATTATGTACTCGGCATGGGATCCTTTATCTGGTGGGCTAATAGGTCCTATGAAGTCTATTCCCCATTTAGTAAAAGCTCTGGCACTCATCATGGGTTTCAGTGGCATCTCATCTCTTCTAATTGGATATTTCGTTCGTTGACAAGTATCACATCGTTGCACATATGTTGTGGCATCTTGATGGAGAGTTGGCCACCACATTCCAGCAAAGAGGATCATTTTTTATGTTTTATCTGCAGAGAAGTGTCCTCCTGCAGCTCCCGTATGTGCCATCTCTAAAACAGCAAGATACTCATCTTCATGAATGCACAATCGTAATTAATTGTCTCTTCCTCGCTTAAATAGTTGTTTCCCTATGAGGGCATAGTCCTTGCTTTGTTCTACAAGTGCACGTTTCCTTGCTAAAGTGGCTCCTTTTGGGTATTCGTGGGTCTTCAAAAACTTTACCAGAGGCATGCTCCATCTCGGTGCTACAGTGGAGTAGCATAACGTAGATTTTTCTTCTGGATTTTGTTCTTGACAAGTTGGGCAGGCTGATACATAGTTATGCGCATCCCTCTACATGGTTGGCCAATATATACCTAGTCTCTTTAGTGTTTTCCATGTTCCATTCGCATTTAGATGAGTTTTCCATTGATTTACGTGTGCTTTTTGAAGCCACATCTCTTGTTCCTCTTCTTCTACACATCTCATGAGTGATCCACTTGAGTCTTGGTGATACAAACTTCCCGCAATGATATGAAGGTTTTTAGTCTTCCACAGGTCTTGGGTTCGGTTTGGTGCGATCCCATCTTTAGGTCCATGCGTGAGTATAGGGATCATTTTTTCTGCCCACTGGGGACATACTTCGAGATTAAAAAGGTACGTATCTGGCAGATCATCTGGTACTCCTATGGGTGGTTCACCATGTGTCATCCTTGATAAGTGATCTGCTCTTATGTGGGTATTCCCTTTCTTTACTACTACCTCAAAATCAAATTCCATCAACAATAGAAACCATCAAACTAGCCGTCCTGTATTACAAGGCTTGTTGACTAAGTACAGTAGGGCTTGATGATCAATGAAGAATTTGAATTTGTTTGCCAAAAGGTAATGTCGAAACTTTTTCACGGCATACACCATCCCTAGGCCTTCTCTCTCGGTTGTGGTATAATTGCGTTCAGCTTGATTTAATTGTCTACTGGCATAGGCTATAGGGTGGTCTAGCTTTCTGGTATCTGCAGGTTGAGCTAAGATGCATCCAATGGCAAACTTGGAAGCATCCACGTGAATGTGAAATGGCTTGTTCCAATTAGGTACCCGAAGGATTGGTGCAGAACTCAATCGACTCTTTAATTCGTTAAAGGCTTTGTCACATTCTTCAGTCCAGTTAAACTCCATCAATAATGCATAAAGAGGTCTAGCAATTATGGCATACATATGTATAAATCTACGGTAGTATCCACAATGTCCCATAAATGCTTGTACTTCTTTCGACGTCTTTGGTCTTGGCAAATCCAAAATAACTTTGATTTTGTCTTCATCATTTGAGATTCCATTTTTAGAGATAATATGTCCCAATATCTTTAACCATGAAGACACATTTTTCTAGGTTGAGGCATACTCTATATTGTCGACATTTGGCAAAGATCTTCCCTAGTTCAGGGATATGCTCTGATCGTATGGCTGAATAAGTACATAAATCGTCCATGTACACCTCCATACTCTTCCTCAATAACTCCTTGAATACATGACACATCAATCTCTGGAAGGTGGCTGGGGCATTAGTTGGACCAAAAGGCATGACTCTAAAGGCGTACACTCCCCATTCGGTTGCAAAGGCTTTTTTATGTTGGTCCTCAGGAGCAATGGCTACCTGGTTATACCCTGAAAAGCCGTCCAAAAAACTATACACTTCTTTCCCTGCCACTCTTTCCAACAGATGATCAGTGATGGGTAATGGGTAACTATCCCTTATGGTGACAGTATTTACTTTTTTCAGATTAATGCATACCCTTAACTTTCCATTCTTTTTCAGTACAACCACCAAGGGTGACACCCATTCCGTGTGTTCAATCTCATAAATGAACCCCGCATCTAACAGCTTATCTATCTCTTCCTTTATCTTTGCTGAATATACATCGTTATATGTGTATGGTCTTTGTTTGGAAGGTTTGGCTTCGGATGTCATAGGGATTCTATGAGCACATATAGAAGGGTCTACTCCTTTCAAATCCTTATATGTCCACACAAAGACATCTCTGTATTCTCTTATGAGACGTATTAACTCTTGTTCTTCCTCCGTAGAGACATCCTGTCCTATGAAAGTACATCGTTCTTCTCCTTCTTCTAAGGCTACTACTATTTTCTTAGTTTGTTCTTTGTTGTCATACGCTATCCCTGGCTCTGCTTCTCGTTTAGGCATTTGAATAGCAATTTTCCTCTCTTCTACTTCATATTTTTTGAAGTGGGCCGGTACTTCAAACTAATCCCGTGGTTTGTTTTCTCCATCTTTTGGTTCGTTATCTATCCTGAGCTCTTCTTCCTGTGTCATTTCCTTATTGATTTCATTAGCTATGACACCTATTTTTTGATTTCCATCTTCCGGTTCCATTGGCTCTTACTCCATTTTGATACTCTCATAGTCCTCCTTCCATTCTTTCTCTATCACTTCTCCTTCTTCGGCCTCCTGAAGGACTACCACATATAGACTAACATCATAGCCTTCCTCATCAATGCATTCATTCATAGTTATTACTTCTTCGTTTACATCTAGGGTAGCTAAAATCTCCATCCAACCGTGAGGTTCGAATTCTTCATCTAGGAAAACTTGAGGCATGTAAGCTGGATCTTGGGCAGACCTAGTTACTCCTTGCCTTTGCTGCCATCCTTTCCTTCTATTCTCTTCCTTTTTAGCAGTTTGACATATCCATAGATGAGTGTCTTCGTTCATCCAAGATTGGTCACTAGAACCTATGCTGTGAATCGACTGCTCATCTTCCTCCTTATGAATTTGATTCCACTCTAAGGGGGGAACATCTTGATACTTATATGTGTGGAGATTTATTCGTGCCGTGGTTCCTTCATGTTGTAGGTATACAGCGTCTTTTCCCCAATCTTGCACCACCTTCAGCTATCTCATGAAAGGTCTTCCTAGTATCATTTCATAATTGCTAGGCTTTTCAAATTGACATATCGCTAAGGTGTGCTCGAACTCAACTCCACAAGTGGTGAAAATTACTCGTTCCAATAATCCCAAGGGTCGTTCAGTGTGTCCGTCTGCCATTTGTATCTTCATGCGTGTGGGTCTTAAAACTGGTTTTCCCCATTTTTCCCTGATTTCTTTAGTTGCTATTCCTACTCCAGCTCCAGAATCTAAGATGGCTTTGAGGGTATAACCCCTATAGGTAATTGGAAGGCAAGTATTTCCTTCATCTCCCTCACTGAAATCTCCAACCTTATCGACTGGGATTTTTAAGGTCTTTTCTTCGCCAGATATCTCTTTTTCTTCCGTCTTGATCTCCAATTGAGTGGTCAGTTTCTCCTTCAAATGTGTTTTGATCTTCAAAAGTTCTTCCAACGTCAGGCTACAAGGAATTTTTACTTTTTTGAGATGTTGTATGATATTCGATGTTTGGACTCATGGGTTCGGTTCTTTTTTCCTTATTGAGGGAATGCAATATAGTTCCGAATTATGTTCATACTCTCTTGTGTAATTTGGCAAAGCCTTTACACTGTCATCTTCTTTGTCACTTGGATCCATTGGTGATATTTCTTCTGAATTCAATTCAGGTATTGAATCCTCTATTCCATCTTCTACTTCTAGCTCTTCAAAGGGTGGTTCAATTCCTTCCACTTTCTTCCATCTGTCTTCTTGGACTCTTGCCCACAAATCTTTAGGCCATTCCCCTTCTACTTCGGGAACCATGGATCCTTCCCTTTTATCCTCGCAGAAATTTCCATGATGTGTCTCGCCTTCTTCAAGTTTCTCGGGGTCCTTAGGGGTGACACACTCTTGGAATTCTTTTTCAAGAATTCGTGAAGTAGGTAGTGGAAGAACATGTTTTTCTAAGGTCTCTTGAGCCACTTCAATTAATGTTTTGCATATCTCCAACCTTTCTTTCTCTAGGTCACCTCTAGGATATTCTCTTTCATGCTGTTCTAAGGTAGGTCCTGCTCTTATTCGCACTTTGTACACATGAATCCACATAGCTAATTCTTCAGGCATGGGATCTGCTAAAACTCATCCTACCTCTTCTTTTTTAGACTTTTCTTTCTGAATTTCTCCTTCCACTTCTTGTTTCTTTCTTTGATTTTGTTAACTCTTCTCATTTTCCTTCTTTTGTAGTCATTTCTTTTCCTTTATCCTATCTCTACGGTTCTTCCATCTTTATGCTCATTTGCTTGTAACACTTTTCTTAGGCTCTTCAGAGTCTTCAACTACTTGAGGTGCAGGTGTATTCACCTCTCGGTCGCTTTGATTATGTTCTTTAGCTTTTTCTGGGGTCTCTCTAGCCTTGGCTCTTGTGATCGCTTTCAATGGTACAGTGTACTCCTTGTCGCTTCCTGATGATTCAATTACCTCTATCACATTGATTTCCACATTGGAGGTAGCCTTGTTGGGATTCTTGGGACAATCTCTGAAAAGATGTTCCTTACCACAATCACTACAGTAGCCTTCCCAGACTCGTTGTGGTGGTGGTGGGTTCGGTAGTGTACATTCTGTGATATAATGATCACCTCCGCATCTATAACATGGTCCTCTAGGTACAGGCGGTCTGTTCATAGGTCGGGGGGTATGGGTGCTCTCGGAGCTGTATACATCAATGACACATAGTCCTGTTCATACCCGTAGGAGCTATCTGGCACTTCCATGCCATAGGCATATGGTTCGTACATTTGCACATATTCTATCATAGAGCTTTCATAAGTGAAATATGCTCCTTGACTATGGTCATATGATGAGTCATACGATTCATTACTAGTCAAAGGTGTGGCTGGGACTATTGCTCTCTCTATTTTTTCTTCAGGTTGAGCCATCTTTACTGGGACAACGTTATGAGGATGGGGCGGTTGTTGCCCTAACATTGGTTGTGGTTGAGTGTATCCTTGATAAGCATACGGTCGTGGTACGGGTGCCTGCTGCTGATAGGTTGGATATCTAAAGGCTTCCCCTCCTTGATCCCTCTGAGGGTATCCGTAAGGTCTCATGACAGGTTGTACAGGTCTTGATTGCCTATTGTAAGGACAATTTTCTGCGCTGTGATTTGTGTATTTTTGTTCTATGCTGCAATATTGTAGAGGTCCTGAGACGGGTGGTCTATTGTAAGCGTAAGCAAGTGGTGGAACTACTCCCCTAGTACACAAATGAGAAGGATGATCTCCTCCACAATGCATACATCTCCTAAGCATGAATACTCTCATTGGGTTGTAGGGGTAGTTCCTCTGTCCTTGAACGTTCAGTTTCTTTGCTACTAAATCGGCTATTTCGTCTACATTGTTCTTAGGGTTTGATGTGCTGCTTGCTGAATCTTCACTCTTCATACTACCTTGAGGTATTTTCAGATCCTCCGCTAGATTGTCCTCTAGGTCAATACATTCTTTCATGCATTCTTGCAAAGTTTGAACTCTCTTCACGTACACCAGAGATCTTAATGATCCGTTCAATAATCCTTGCAAAAATAATGACACCATTTTGTTTTGGGTGGGTCTCTCTTCCACTGGACATCTATCCACATACTGCTTAAATCTTCTTGCTGCGAGTCTCACTGATTCTGTAGGAGCTTGCTTAAAGCTATGGATCAATGATGACCAGTTGTTTTTTATTCCAGACTTAGTGAATTCCTCAATCATTTCTTGATAGACTTGTTCCATGTTTTGAAAATTATTAGGATCTAATGGTTGGAACCAAGCTAAAGCTGTGTCTGTCAAAGTTAGACCAAAAGACTCATATTGGATCAAGAAATCTTCTACTTGTTCGGCTCTGATTACTTGCTTGAATTCTGCTATATGATTGTAAGGTTCACTGGAGCCATCATAGTGATTTCTCATGCATTTGGCTACTTGAATTGGTCTTAATCTTCTTCCTGCTTCAGGAGGTCTAGGCATTACAGGGAAAATAGGTCTCCCTATTGGTATACCAGGTCCTCTTGCTACAGGTGGTCTAATTGGGGCAGGAATTCCATTTCTTGGGTCAACACGTGGTTGAGGCCGATAGTTGGGGTTATTTATAGGCATAGTAAACTGTACATGTGGTCTAACTGGGATTTGTGTTTGTTGTGTTTGTCTCGACTATTGATACAAATTATTCTGAGAGGTTCCCAGTGGGTTTAGTGAAGTAGTGGCTTGATCCCTCGGGGGAAACACAGAAATATTTTGATACTTCAATTCGGCTCTTTCCAACTCTGTTAAGGGCCAATACCTTCTCTGATTTTTGTCCAAATATGTGATAATTGTGGGAAAGTCAGGATCTTGTAACTCATAAATAGTGACCGGATTAGGGGTTGCTTCCCATATTGAAGAGCAGGCTCTAAGGAGATGCTCCATTCCATTGATTAAATGCACATCCATTAAGGATTCATCTTGGGGAACCAAGTCTCCTCTCCAAACCCTAACAACTGTAGATCTCCCTCTAGGTGTGGTCACTTGCTCTTCATTTCCTTCACCATTAGGATTATGAGCATTGTTTTCTTCCCCAAGTTCATTAATGTTTTCGGGGTGTTAGGTGACAACATACTAGATATCCCTTTTATCCATATAAAATCCTCCCGCATATTGGACTGCTGGTCTAGGCACTATGTAAGCCTCTGAAGCCTTCTTTAGTCTGGCCACTGATCGGTTTAGACCATCTAAGTAGATAGGTATCTCATTTTGGTTGGTGTTCACATATTCCAAAGATGTCCTATATTCTCCCTCAATAATTGACATCATGCCAATCATTGGGACAGTGTTTTGCATATCTTCTAAAGCCATAGGAATTTCTTCCTCTGACTCACTAGAGGTTTCAGAATAATGTGAATGACTACTTGGTTCGGCTACACTTCCTACAGAAGAGATCACACTCCTTCGGCTTCCTAGGATTCTCCCAGATCTTAGGTTCATTCACTTTAAAGTTCTATTTAACCTGGGCCAACCTCTAGCTTCTAGAGTTCTTCACCAAAAGTCAGAATTCTAGAAAAATTTGGCTGGAAAAGGACTCACTATGAAATCTAAAGTCACGATACCTAACCCAAAAAGTTCACGATACTCGATCCTTGAACTAGACGATACACGATATCTGCCCAAAACGATACATGATATCTCAATATGACGATACTCGACACTTGGATGAACACGATACACGATACTTATGAAGTATCGCAATCGGGCAAAGCACGATACACGATACACAGGAAACACGATACTCGATACCCCAAAAACGTGATACTCGATATACGATACTTGAAAACACGATACTCGATACTTCAATAAGACGATACATGATCTCTGTGAAGTATCATGATCGGTCAAACATGCTACACGATCTCTGTGAAGTATCGCGATCGGTCAAACACGATACACGATCTCTGTGAAGTATCACGATCGGTCAAACATGATACACGATCTCTGTGAAGTATCGCGATAGGTCAAACATGATACACGATCTCTGTGAAGTATCGCGATCGGTCAAACACGATACACGATCTCTGTGAAGTATTGCGATACTCAACCACAGGAGACCACGATACTTGGGAAGTATCGCGATACTCAACCGCGGGAGAACACGATACTTGGCATTTTTTTGTTTTCTAGCAAGTGTGTTTTGAATTTTGAATGATTATATGTGTTTATCAGGCTTCTCTACCCTCTCTTCACCCACTATATTGCAGAAATAGGCTTCTCTCACCCCTGGAGGACTCTCGCGATACTTTATGCAGATCGTTTTCTCTGATATGTTTAATTTATGAAACACTGATAGGAAGATGATGAATGTGCTTACCTTGGGACTCTATCTCCGCTCTTTACCCCCTCTGACTTGTTTCGCGTAGCTCAGAATGCCTAGATATTCGTCCACGATACTCGGCAGTAGTTTCTCACGATACTTGCTTTGAGCACAAGTGACTTACAAAATGACATTTTTTGGCTTTTATACTTTTGAATTTTCCTACTCACAAAAAAATCAACAAGACAAAGACTGAGAGCTACTCTAACTACCTAACTTATTCCCTTACTCCTCTTACTCTACTCATTCCACTCACTTTCCTAGACGAATAACTCACTACACACACTTCAAGAGTGAGAAGTAGTAAGTGCGGATGAAAGTGACTTACCAAAGAAGAGAAAATCACCACTCCTCCACTTTCTTCAATGCAAAAAGCTACTTACCATCACACGAATGCCTTGGTTTGATTCGACATTCCCCCGCAACTGTTCCAAAAAACGTGTCTACCTAAGAACCAACTTAGGGACTTGTGGAGAAAGAGACTATACCTCAATCCCCCTCAAGTGCATATAGTGGGGATTCACGCTTTAATTATCAATCCGATGAGTATCAAAACCTAGCCGAGTGTATGAGGACATGCATTCAAATGATGATCAATGCAAGTGTACTTCTCAAAGAGTGCAACAAGGCAAAGACTAATCCAAACAAGCTTCAACTGTCAGTCATGGTGTCGCGATACTTGGTGCAGCAGCCAACAGTAAATTGAGCTTTTCTTTCAGCTTCGAACTCCAAATATAGCAAATAGCATATGTGTTTCAAAGCTCTCAAGAAGACGCATCCAATGGTGTATTTTCACTCAATTCGGACACTTCTACTTCAAGTTATGAGCAAAATACTGAGTCGCAGGAATGACCTTCCTACACTTCAGCACTTCCTACACTTCACACACACCTTAACAACAGCAAACAAACACTTTCATGGATAGACAACACTTCCTAACACTCTTTTCAAGCAACACACAAGCATACAAACTCACAAAGAAGATGATACGGAGAGGAGAAGACACAAATTCGAATTTCTATGCTCTTGATTCTCACAATGGCAAAAAGTCTTTACAAAGAGTCACAAATTGACTTATATACTAGTGCCCTAAAATTGGTCCTTTCACACAAGAGACCGACACTTTATTCACTAAAAGGCTAATTTCCTACTAATTTACATGGGTAAACTACTAATCTTCTGTGGGGATGCACCTAGAGGATTCCTCTAGTGCATTTACAACGGAAATTATATCACAAAATGATTATGATACAAAAATAGAGTGTCCAAATAGGAAAAATTTTGGGGCCCTTCTTTTTCTCTGCCTTGTGCTTTCTTTACTCTGCAACATTCCTCAACCTAGATCAAATATCTCCATGGGGAATCAAGGAGTGGAAATATCCCAAGCTCATAGTTCACAAAAGGAGTAGGGTATAGAAAGACCTGAAGTAAGCTTGCTCACCCTATAGGCCGAGATTGATCTGAAATAGGGACTACCATATTGGAATGTGAGAGAATGAGAGAACCTAGACCTCAACGAGGTAGAGAAGACTTTCCTCTTCCAAGACCTAGAGAGCACCCTAGAATATTGAGACCCACCTAATTAGTGAAATCCATGAAAAATTATTTTGATGGAACATGTGATTCCTATGACCATGTAGTTGAGTTCAAGCAAGTGTTGCTAGCTGAATAAGTGGATGACATGTTCACCCAATATAATGAATTTGGACTCACCTTAAAAAACATTGCCTTAACCTGGTTCCAACCCCTACAACAAAGGCAATTTATAGACATCCACCACCTGTTAGAATCATATAATGAATTTGGACTCATCTTGAAAAACATTGCCTTAACTTGGTTCCAACCCCTACAACAAAGGCAATTTATAGACATCTGCCACCTATTAGAATTGTTTATCACCGAGTTTTCTAAAAGTGGGATCAAGCACAACACATCATCTATAACTGATGCCACAAGAAACACTCAAGCTTGTTGGACGTAGGTTCAGAAGGTATATCGAAAGATGCCCTATCCTGAAGTTGCCCACTCAAACCAAACAAGTGTCTCTATTCTTGGACGTCTTGTTGAGCTCTAAGTTACAATCATATGTTTATCTAAAGGAACCCAGAATGCTAGAGTAGTGTGTGAGAATCTTTATAGATATTGAGGATAACCTAGGCGAGGATTTGGAACTCGCAAAGGTCTATACAGATTTGGATAGCTCCTCAATTCTTTCTTCTAAACACTCTAACTCTATAGAGGACTTGACAAAGAAGATAGCTTAGAAGGTAGGTGTTTCAAGCAAATATGCACCAAGAATGACCTCAGTCAAGCATTGTTACATATGTGGAGGTGACCATATCATTTTCCCGAGCATGGCACTACCGTAAGGCAACCCTAGTAGCCAATATTGCACAATAGAAAGATGGTACACTAACCACACAACACAAGAGTGTATGTACAACAAGCAAGTGGTTAGAAAGAATCATATCAACAACCTTTAGAACGAGTAGTAGGCAAGGAAGTGTACAACTTCCTTGATGGATTTTTAGGCAACAATCAAGTAGCCATTACACCAGAGGATCAGCATAAGACGGCTTTTGTCACAAAATGGGGCATATTTGCTTTTCGAGTAATGCCATTTGGTCTCACTAATGTGCCCGCTACCGTCTAGAGACTGATATGTCATGTGTTTAAAGAATTCCTTAGGAAGAATTTAGAAGTCTATGTTGATGATCTTTGTGCTCATTATATATCTTGGCCAATATAACACACAGCCTTATTATTATCAACCACGACAGAACTACCAAGTACCCTACCAAGCACAGCCTAGACCCCAACATGTGCTAGGTTAGTAGCCACCACCCCCAGCCAATGTAATCTCTGCAAATATGTTGCAGTAAAAGATAATCTCAATAAGGAATTAGTACCCTCATCCGTGTTGATCACAAAAAATGATTCTAATTCCAACCATTTCGATTCCACCCATGTACATAGCTCTCTAGCATACTACATGGATTCACCCGAACATTTGGATGAGAATCCATCAATAGAACCTAGTTGGAAGCTGGATTATACTGAAATCATGTATGACAATCCCAATTCATGGCCATAGTTGAGACGAACAAGAACACAAGGCCCGAAGGGACCATGTTTTAGGTGCCAAGGAGACTAGTACATAAGGGAGTACCCACATCCTCCATCAGCAAGAAAATAGTGATATTACAATATTCAAGGATTTTGTTGTGACTATAGTAAGGAACATGTCATACATGAATGCCCTAAAAACAAGTCCAATTTCTCAAAAGTAACCCCCATTAATGTGATAGGCATTGTATGTACTTCAAATGGATCTACACCAACATATGTATCTATCCAAGCAGTGACTAGATTCCAAGGATTCATGAGAAAGAATTAAAAGAAAATGGAGTAAGAAAATAAATGAATTAGAATGAAGCTTAAAGGAGACAAGAGCCAAAATCTTAGAATTAGTTTCCAAAAGTCAAATCAGGTAACCCCGATGCCAAGACTAGGATCAGTTCTAGCTGAACCTATACCTGAGGAGCTGGATATGATGTTCAAAGTGTACCAAGAAAGACTAAGAGACGGACCCTAGGTGGGAGAATTAAGTAAGAACTATCCCATAGCATATCTAGAGATAGAAAGAACCAAGCTCTGCATGAAAATGGTCAAACTAACTCAAACCATGTTTGAAGCATCTCAGTATGTCAGATCGAGTAACCTAGTGAAACCAGATTACACTTTCAAGGACTCCTAGAGAGACTAGAACATCTGATTTCTAACACAGGGAAAGTTGATCCTAAAAATACCTATTTTGTCCCAAAGACACAAGAAGTTACTCCGCACCTCATGTCACAAGTGTCTAATACTACAGATTGGGAGAGTTTTTCTTCGATACATAAGTACTCATAAAGAATTTTGAGAGGAATTCAAGAAGAGAAATGGGAAGTTGGAGTAAGAAACTCACCCATCGATTGAGGAGATAGATGATCTCCAAGAATAGCTCCCATAGAACATGCCCTCTATATATGATGAACAAGAGGAGGAACGGCCTAATGAATAGACAAATTTTGAATCTAACTCTTTGCAAGAGCTACCTCTTTTCATTGGTCCTTGGGAATCAAAGTTGATCAATATGAAGACCCCCAACATACTGGTAAGAAAGAAAGAAGCAGTTCTTCTTAGGAACACAGATGTCATCAAGAACACTAAAGTGTGGTGTCATCTCACTTTAGAAGAGTTGTTGAAGGTTAAACCCGAGCTATGGAAGCATGTAGAAAACTAGTTATCAAAGATAGCTACTACCCACTCTCATAAAGAATCAGTTAGAAAAGTGTCAAAAATACACATTGATAGGATTGGAGATAAGAGCGAAGGACAAGAGGAAAATACTTACTTGTCTATCTCCTACCAAGGCTACACCACCAAAACAATCCTAGACTCAGGTGTTGGAGTGGCCATTGCCACCACCTCCTATGGAAAGGATGGGGCAATTCATCCTTAAGGCCCACGAGAATGAAGCCATAAATGGTTGATGGTCATATCAAGAAACCCTTAGGTTTACTGCAAGGAATCACTATCACCACCTGTGGTGTCGAGTTTGAGCACACCTTCACCATTACGGTGAGTTTGGAAAAAACCACGCTTACGATATGATTTTGGGAAGTCCTTTCATGTGGCAATTGCAAGTTGTACAAGATTGGGAAACTAAATATTTTACTTACGATATCTAGGAGTGCCTACCAAAGTCAATCTCAAAGACTATTCTTGTCATGATGTACCCCCACTATAGTGGAATACCATCCATAAAACACCTGAAGAAACTGATTCAATTCAATCTTTAGAAACAGATCCTTCATGGTTGCACGAGGAAACTCATTTATGGATGTGTAAAGTAGCAAAACAAGAGGAGAAGCGATTAAAAGTGGGAACCATAGGATCTGAATGACAACCTCATACCCTCCAAGATCCTACCTATGCACCTATAGTATTCCTAGATGAGGAATTTGAGCCTCACAGATGGGCAAAGATCTTAGCCACCATGGACATAGTGGTAAACCTCACTATGATGAGGATGGCTATGATATCTCTATCTTCATGATAGAACTCATGGTAAGTGATCCTATTTTAGAACAATGTGAGGAAGTGAATCAAGTGAGTCGAGGCAAGTGAAAAAGGTCTAGAGTTCATTATTATGGAGCTCATCTATTCTTTAGAAGAAGAATACCTTTATTTTGTGGAAGAGATCACCCACTTAGGGGAATAACACAAGAATATGTAGCTGATACAATGAGTCCCACAACCAGAGATTGATAGGTATGGATAACTGTTGATATATTTAGGTAGTGATGTGTGTGAACACACTAAGACTATCGGGGCAATTTTTTCCATCTTTAGGAGGTTTTTTCCCTTGTCTTGTATATATGCCTATATCCCTAACGGGTTACTTATCTTTGTACATTCTAGTGGCAATACATTCACTATTGTGTGTTGTGATCCAAGCTTCTTCCTCTTCCTTGTGTTGTTTGCGTGCTTCCGTAGATGTCTAAGTCCAACAATTGGTATCAAAGCACGTACTAGTAAGCAAAAATATGCTAATCCTGCCCAGTTGAAGAAGGAAGACAAAGATGAGAAGAAATTAAAAAAATCAAAAATTTTTCTACAAATACTGTAAAGCAAATGATCATGTCATTAAGAGCTGTCCAAAACTGGGTGCTAAAAAGGCAAAGAAGAAAGAGTCTAGAATGGTTGTTGTAGAGGCCTCTACACCGAAAACAGAGTCTGCTAATGTTGTGTAGAATGAAGAATGGATGTTTACTATTGTTTGCAGTTTTGACCCATCTTCTCATGAGTAGTGCATATCTGCGGTAGACTGAGATGTTTGGTACTTTGATAGTGGGGCGGCCAAACATAGTACCTCGCAGTGCAGTTTCTTCTCTTCACTCGAGCCTGCCCCTATAGGGAATACTATTACATGTGCAAACAAATCCTCTTATCCTATTATGGGAGTTAGTAAGATCATTCTGAATACAATTGATGGTAGTTCTTTCACTTTGTTAGATGCTTTGTTTCTGCCAGGGATCAAGAAGAATCTGTTATCAATTTTGTCTTTAGCCAATATTGGCTTTGTTGTGAAATTTAATGACAGATGTAGAGTTTGTGATCTGTCAAATGGAAATGTGATTATTGCTTCTAGCATTTTATCTTGTGGGTTGTATAAGCTCATAGAATATGAAAAATATGTGAATGATTCAGCATGTGCAGTACATGATTCTCACGCTATGTCAGATGCAAAGCTTGGCATGCATGCTTTGGTCATCTGAATTTTGTTAGTTTGCTACACCTACAGAAATCTGAAATGGTGTCCTCTTTGCCCAAACTTGAGGCATCTCGTAAATGTGTATGTGAAGGCTGTATTTTGGGAAAAATGCAGCATTCCTCATTTCCAAAAGATGGTTGAGTTCACATTACTCAGAAATTGCAACTTGTTCATAGTGATGTTTATGGTCATATGCAGATACCCTCTTTTGGAAATTATCCTTACTTCATGACTTTCATTGATGATTTTTTTAGGCATGCATGGGTATATCCATTGAAAGAAAAGTCCAAACAGTTTCTGATCCAAACAGTTTCTGATTTTGGCTGAAAATATGTCAGCATGTAAAATGGGCACCCTTTATGCTGATCAAGGGGGGGAATATATGTCTTCTGATTTTAATGCATTTCTACCCGAACATGGGATAAAACACTAGTGTGTAGTGCCGTATACACCTCAATAGAATGGAGTTGCTGAATGGAAGAACATGTCACTCATGGAGATGGCAAGGTGTATGGTCGAGGCTTTACCACATAGTTTCTTGCTTGAGGTTGTTATGTGTGCAGCATATGTACTTAACAAGTGTCCTACTAAAGCACTACAGTCTATCACTCCATATGAGGTTTGGCATGGTCACAAGCCATTTGTAGCTCATCTGCATGTTTTTGGTTGTCGGGCATATGCATTAGTGGTTGAACAACATCGCAGAAAATTGGATGATAAATTAGTAAAATGTATTTTTGCTAGGTACAGTTCTAAAATTAAAGGCTATTGTCTGTATTATCCATAGACTAAATGCATTTTGTTTAGTCGTGATGTTGTAATCACTGAGCATCTATCAACATTAGACAGTCACATATATCTGAACTCAGGCAAATCTTTGACAAATGTAGAGAATATCAAGTCTATCTGAACCTAGAAAAGTGTGTTTTCATGGTCAGGCAAGGCAAGATTCTAGGACACATAGTATCAAAGAATGGCATATCCACTGACGAAGAGAAAGGGAGAGCTATCGCATAACTACCTAGGCCAAAGAATGTCAAGGAAGTGCAAGCTTTCATGGGGCATTGTGGTTATTACAACTATTTTATACACATGTATGCCATCATCGCAAAGCCTCTATACGGACTTTTGACCAATTTTGAGTGGACTGATGAATGTGAGAATTCCTTCAATGAACTTAAATAGCGATTATGTTCAAAACCAATCTTGACCACACCAGATTGGAATAAGCCCTTTCATGTGCATGTGGATGCATCCAACTATGCTATTGGATGTGTGCTAGCACAACCTACGGGCGAAGGTAATATGGATCTTCCAATTGCCTATGCTAGTAGACAGTTGAATGCAGTTGAACAAAACTATATGACCACTGAACGAGAAGGATTAGGCATGGTATATGCAGTTAAAAAGTTTAGATATGATTTGCTAGCAAACAAGTTTAAATTTTTTACGGATCATCAAGCATTGTTGTATTTGGTAAACAAGCCATGCAATACAGGTAGACTAGTAAGATGGTTCCTCTTACTAATGGAATACGACTTTGAGGTAGTGGTGAGAAAGGGCAAGACTCACTTGAGAGCAGATCATCTCTCAAGACTCACATCCGGAGAGACCCCACTAGGAGTATCAGAGGACCTTCCTGATGCTTACTTATTTAATTTGGAAGTTGTACCTCAGTGGGCTAAAACATTAGTGCCAGTATTGACATACAGGCCTGGCCACCCAATTATAAACACTCAAGACAGAGAGTTAGTGAAAGCCCAAAAGTACCACATCATGGCAGGGAGTATCTACAAGCACACAGATCAGGGGATATAGCTTGTTGTGTGGAAGAGGATGAGTACACTAAATGGTTGCAATTAGCACATGTAGGTGCATTAGAGCAACACTGCTCTGGGCAAAGAACCCTACAGACATTAAGGAGACTCGGAGTGCATTGGCCTACTATGGAAGCAGATGTACATAAGTTGTGTAAAGAATGCCCAGTCTATTGTATTAAACCACCTGTGGAACATGCTACACTGTACCAAGTGTCTCTAATACCATATTGGAGTGAACCATTAGTAGCCTTTCTGAGGACAAAAACATTCCCTCAAGAGATGACATTGGCTAGACAAAGGAGCTTAGAACAAGAAGCTATAGTATATACTCTCATTGGAGATAATCTATACAGATGAGGAAAAGATGGGTATCTTAGATTATGTGTCCACGAGAGCGAATATCTTAAGATCTTGGAAACTGCTCACCAGGGTGTAACAAGAGGACATTTTGGACCAGACCATGTGATTAAGGCAATTCTATTTGTAGGCTTGTGGTGGCCAACCCTTCACATGGATGCACATACCTATGTGAAATGGTGTGATGTTTGTCAGCGAACTCAGTATCCTATACGAAAAGATGAGATGCCATTGAAACCTATGATGGGTGGATGTGCATTCTCTAAGTGGGGAATAGACTTTGTAGGTCCTATTAATCCCCTAGCTAAGGGTTCACATGCAGAGTACATTATCATGGCCACTAATTCTCTAACCAAGTGGGTAGAAGTGAAAGCTACAACGAAGAACGATTCTCAAACAATAGCTAAGTTCTTATTTAAGAATGTGTTCACCAGATATGGGCTACCTATCGAGCTAGTAAGTGATAGAGGCACTCACTTCTTGAATGAACTGATTAAAAATCTCCTCCAAGAATTCTTGGTAGTACATAAGAAGTCTGCCCCCTATCATCCACAAGCTAATGGGCAAACCGAAAGCACAAATAAGATTCTATGCAACGTGCTGACCAAATTAGTGAATAATAAACGCTATGATTGGGACAAACAACTACACCATGCTGTCGGGATGAAATCCCGCAGGGAGTGTGCATTGTTTTTTTTCAAAGTTCATAAATTTATGAGTTTTGTGTGAGGTTTTGATTGAAGAGAGTATATTTTGTGCATGATTTGACTCATTTGATTGCTTGTGTGATAAGAAACCATGTTAGAGATGTGCGTCAGAATCGTGCGTGTAAATATCTAACGTTTGATCCATAAACCCTTAGGTTTGAACCTTAGAAACCCTTGAAAACATGCGGGTTTACCCTAGAAAAATCGGACTTGAACCCTTCGAAACCCTTGGAGTTTAGGTTCAAACTATGAATAAACCCTTGGATTAATGTGTTTGAGTTAATTGTGATCAAAACCCTCATTTTCCCGACCAAAAACCCTAGGTCGGACCCTTGGAGTTGGCGTTTATCCTAGGTCAAACCCCTAGGTTAATTAATTTTGTATATACAGTGTGAAACCAAAACTAAAATTAAAAAAAAAAGAGAAAATCAAAAAATATAAGTAAGAGGTGTGATTTTCCAAAAATAGCAAATCAACATGCAAGGTGATCTGAAATTAGAAAGTTGGTTAAGGAGGCTAGAAGTTTCTAGAGGAAAGTCCAAGGGAAGGAGGGGCCTATAAATAAGTCCAAATTCATTTGCTTCTTCCCCATCCCATGGATCTCCTGTATGGAACTTCTTGCCAGGTATATTCTTTATCTTTCCTTGTTCTTTATATTTGTTGTTCATGCATTTTAAGTTGCTTGTTCATACTCTTCATGATCATGCCAAGACTGAGAGCTTTGTCTTGATGGTTTTTTTCGGAGAGGCAAACTCTGCCATCCCATCGTTCAAAAATGCCGACATAGATTTTTTTATTGGCCGCTCACATACAAATCCATGATTGCACGCAAAGAGTTCCATTAATATTTCCCATGGACCATTGTCCTGTGTGTAGACGATCTTATCAGACTAGGACCATTTCTGTACAATTCAAGAAAAGGAAATTTGGTCTGCGCAGAGTAGGGAGTTGGTCGGTGATGGTGGAAGAACACATAGAGAGGTGTTGTTGGCGGCGCGCAAAAAACTTTGTCGGAGACTGGAGAGAGAAAGTCAGATATCGCTGCTGACGCTTGACAGAGAGAGAGAAATCTGTGTGCCACGTGAACATAGATATGAGAGAGCATGATCGACGGGGTCACGGGGGAGAAGCAGACAGTTGACGAGACGCGCGTGATGGGTAAGAGAGAGACTCAATTGCGACAGATGCCATAGATCGTGCGCTGTCTCGGATGAAAGAGAGAGATTAGTGCTGTGATGTCGGTGGCTATGTGTGACATAGAGAGAGACAGAAGGTGATCTCGGGCGCTGCAGAGTCCAGATGCGCTATGCGCATGGAGAGAGGGGAGGTGTCAATTGGGTGGCAAGAACGTAGAGAGGATGTCGGCGCAGGATTATCGAGAGAGAAAGGCAGCTGCGCAGTGAGAAATCCATCCGAACGCTGGTTGGCTAGCAGAGAGAGAGAGAGAGACAGAGAGAGAGAGAGAGAGAAAGGGAATCTCTCCCCCTCCCATGGTGGCATAGCGCGCACGCGAGAGAGAGAGAGAGAGAAAGAGAGAGAGAGAGAGAGAGAGAGAGAGAGAGGGAATCTCTCCCCCTCCCAGGGCGGCACAGCGCGCACGCGAGAGAGAGAGAGAGAGAGAGAGAGAGAGAGAGAGAGAAGAAATGGCAGAGAGAGAGGGAGAGAGAGAGAGAGAGATTAAGTCGGTGTGGCTCAGATAATTCCGTGAAATAATACCTTTTTGCATCTCAAAGTGAGATTATAATGAAGAGATAATTCTCAAAGAATATCAAACTTAAAAAGGAAAGAGGAATGTGAGCTAAACCATTAGCTTTGACGAAGAGACAAAAATAGAATGGATTGCGAAGCAAAAAGAACTTCAATAAGGTTTGAATAACTTAACATGACAAATTGATTTTGAATAAGTGATATTGGAATGAATGCATGATAAAAGAGCCTCATGGTATTTTATTGCTATTATGTTCTTTTCAAGAAAGTATTTTTGAAATGTACTAACACGGCCCCCATCCCGTGGATCTCCTGTATGGAACTTCTTGCTAGGTTTATGTGGATGCTGATTATATGAAGTGAAGAGAAAGTGATTGAAGACTGAAGATAAAGACCCCATCCTCTGGATTGCCTTGTGGAACGTCTTTCCAGGTTTATGCGGTTTCTAATTATCTGAAGTAAAGAGAAGGAACGCCATTGCGGAGGATACTTGAAGAAAAGAACGGACCGAAGTAAAGTTGGAATAGAAGCTTGGACGTGAAGATCGAAGCGGAATCCTGAGGGCGGTTTCTCGCACTGTAGCGAGGGATCTAGAATATACTAGCCGGCCCGCACTGTAGCGGCAGCCTTCATATTGTATCATCGCACTGCACTGTAGCGGTTTTATTGTACCGTCCGCCCGCACTATAGCAGCCTATTTTTGTATCATTCACTTTATTGGAGGCTTCAGTTTCATTTCCGATTGTATCTTCGAGCTTGATCTACATCACGTGTTTCACTGCGGTATCCGATCGTCTCTTTCCGACGTCCACGGTCCTAGGTCTCGACACTTCCGAGGGGCAAAGGACCCCACGAGGATCGCGCACGCTCCAGAGAGCACAGGCGAGGCGCCCAGCGCGCAGACGCCGCTCGCAGGACAGCGGGAACGGTGCACCAGAGTGGGGCCTGATCCAACCCCAGGTGTCGGCTTCCTGCCACGGCCTCCTTCTTCCCGACACCTGAACCCAACGTGAAGCGAGGTGGTTGCCCGGTGATCCTTGACGCGTCACCCACTCCTTGAGAAGAGAGACAGGAACCTCGGCATCAGACAGCGATTCCAGGTACTAGCATCTCAAGTTCTTTGAATTTTTGCATTGTTTCACACACACATTGAATAGAAAGACTGTCTTGTTGTCTGAGTTTGAGCATTCACTATGTGCACTAGTTTAGTCCATATATCTGTGCACAAGAAACTAAAATGAACAAAATGTTTGAGGAACAGTTTAGGAGATATGAGGAACGAATTAAGGAAATATAATTTAACACGAATGAATCTATAAAATCAAAGTTTGGTATTGTGATGACTTTAATGCAAACAATAAATGCAATATCAGATACTATTCAGTTAATGGGCATAAGTATTAAAGACCTAAAAAATGAAATGGATTCTGAGATTTCTAAATTGAGAAATAAGGTTGACCTGTTGACAAACCAAGTTAATGACCTACAAGTATTGAAATGTCATAATGAGCATGAGGTAAAAGTCCAAAGCATATCTGCACAAAAAGAGTCAGTAGGTCTTAGAAAACCCACTCCTAGAGTGACACCTAGGAAATCAAGTTGGGATGAGAAGAGACCTATTCGTTGCTTTTGGTGTGATAAGTTGGGCATATGTTTTGGGATTGTCTTGCATATGAAAGTGCATGCAAACATAGACTAGTGAGGGAACATGAAGGTAAAATTTGTAAGTTTCAAGATGAATCCCCTTTACCTTTGAATGTAGGAAAAGGTGGAATGAGAGAATATTTTGAAGAGACTAAGACTAGATCAAAATCAATTCAAAGAGTGTGGAAACCAAAAAGACTTGAGAACAGTAAATCTGATAAACCAACAAGAAAGATATCCATTGAGAGTCAAGAGAAACATGTTGCAGAAACCCAAGGTAGAAAAATCAAGGTTGAAAAACAAAACATTGAGCAGATATTAAGAGAACAAATGGAAATTGATAAAAGAGAATGTGATAGAGAAACTAAAGAGAAGTCAAAGAAAGACCAGGATATATATGTATCATTTGATCCACAACTTTTGGCTAATGAAAATCTATTTGATCAATACAAAGTTGCAAAATTACAATCCCAAATGAACTTTGATAAAGAGATTGAACTAGAAAAGAGTGAAGAAGAAATTCAAGAAGATACAAAATCTAAAAAACGAGTTAACAAAGCGGAAAAACAGTTGCTTGATGATATTATCAAGAAAATTGAGGGGAATGTAAAGATGAGTGCAAAGTCTTCTAAGTCTTTGAAGAAGAATAAAAGAAGTAAAACTCTAACCTTTCAAGATATATTTGCAAACCTTGAATGATGATTGAAGAAGAATCATAATGAAAATGTATGAGAATGATCAAGAGTTATTGAATGATAAAGATTGATGATAACACATGATGATGATTGATGAATGATTATGATTGATGAAAGATTAATGATTGATGGTTTATGTTGATTGATAATTAATGAATGATGATTAATGATGATTGATGTATGATGATGAAAGATGGTTTATGATCATTGATGATGATGATTATGATGATTGATGATTATGATGATTGATGATTATGATGATTGATGATGATGAAAGATAATGATTGATGTTAAAAATGATAGATGATGATGGTTTATGATCATTGATGATGATGATTGATGATTATGATGATTATGATGATTGATGATGATGAAAGATAATGATTGATGTTAAAAATGATAGATGATGATGGTTTATGATCATTGATGATGATGTTGATGATTATGATGATTATGATGATGATGATGATGATGATGATGATGATTACCATGATGATGATGTTGGAGGATATTGATGATGCTAGAGGATACTGATGACACTAGAGAATATTGATGACACTGGAGGATACTGATGACACTGGAGGATACTGATGATTCTCGAGGATATTGATGACACTGGAGGATACTGAGGACACTGGAGTACTGATGACACTGGAGGATACTGATGACATTGGAGGATACTGATGATGCTGGAGGATACTGAGGACACTAGAGGATACTGATGACACTGGAGGATACTGATGACACTGGAGGATACTGATGATGCTGGAGGATACTGATGATGCTGGAGGATACTGATGATGTTGGAGGATACAGATGACACTGGAGGATACAGATGATACTGGAGGATACCAATGACACTAGAGGATGTTGATGACACTGAGCCTGATGTTGATAAAAAAATGATAAACCATGAAGATAAAGAAAAGCTGGATCAATTAATGATGAAGATGAAGCAAAATGACCAGGTGAAATGTTTCTGATTTGAGATGTGTTTTCTTTCTGTTAGAGCATATGCATTGCATTAATGTGTGTGATAAAGATATGTATGAGTTTATGAAAATCATGTAGAGAGAAGATAACAAATATCTATTATGGGTTTGCATGAAGCATGAGTGACTAAGAAATTATATGAATGGGATCAGTTAGTGGACTAGAGACTTTTGGGAGTGAAAGCTTGGGGATGTGATGGCATGCTTAGGCTGAGTGCATGTATATACTGATTGATTTGAACACTTAGTGAGTGGGAAACTTTGGATCTTACTATTTGTTTCTTATGAGATCTTACCTCCATATGGATCGTGATATAAAGAAACATTCATACTCATGCCAGCTGTATATGTGCGTGTATGTCGTCGGTGCGCTACAATGGGCTAGTAGGCGGGTAGAACCACCTTGGTCGGGTGATCAAGGCCACGAGCCGTAGCTAGTTTCGTCGTAGGCCTGACCTATCTGTTATCATGCGCCTGTATGGGTCGGTAGGCGGGTGGAGTCACTCTGATCGGGTGGTCAGAGCCACGAGCTGACGTCGATTTCATGCAGGGCTGACGTTGTGTATGTCATGCGCTATGTCGGGTTGGCAGACAGGTGGAATAAACTTGGCCGGGCGGACAAGTCCATGAGTCGCACCCGATTTCGACATAGGCCGATTTGTGAAAAATAAAAGATAAAAAGAAATGATGAGCTGAGATGAAGCGGAACAGAAAAAGAAAAAGAAAAATGAAAAAGAAAAAGAAAAAGAAAGAAAGATCTAATGGAGAGCTGGACAAGTAGGAGATAAATAGTAGGAATCGAGGTATATTCTACAAACTGAGTTAGTAGAAACATATGTATATGCTAGTACTTAGAATGAGCAGTTGGATCTGAACCAGTTGAACGAACAAAAGATCTAGAAAGCCGACAGTTTATTCATGTGATTACTTGTCAGATTGCAGACGCAGAAACATAATATGATGTTTGTGAAGCTTGAATCTACTTAATTTTCTAAAATTCATACTAATCTTTATAAAAATTGCATGACTGCATGAGATCATGATTTAAGTTTTGAAAAGAAAGGCATAAAAAGTGTAAAGAGATTTCAAAAAGAACCCTGATGCGCTTCTGTTGAGTTTTGCAGGTTGGCCCATCGAGACGATGTGCAGGTTTAGCGGGGGCGAATGTCGGGATGAAATCTCGCAGGGAATGTGCATTGTTTTTTTTCAAAGTTCATAAATTTATGAGTTTTGTGTGAGGTTTTGATTGAAGAGAGTATATTTTGTGCATGATTTGACTGATTTGATTGCTTGTGTGATAAGCAACCATGTTAGAGATGTGTGTCAGAATCGTGCGTGTAAATATCTAACGTTTGATCCATAAACCCTTAGGTTTGAACCTTAGAAACCCTTGAAAACATGCGGGTTTACCCTAGAAAAATCGGACTTGAACCCTTGGAAACCCTTGGATTTTAGGTTCAAACTGTGAATAAACCCTTGGATTAATGTGTTTGAGTTAATTGTGATCAAAACCCTCATTTTCCCGACCAAAAACCCTAGGTCGAACCCTTGGAGTTGGCGTTTATCCTAGGTCAAACCCCTAGGTTAATTAATTTTGTATATACAGTGTGAAACCAAAACTAAAATAAATAAAAAAGAGAAAAACAAAAAATATAAGTAAGAGGTGTGATTTTCCAAAAATAGCAAATCAACATGCACGGTGATCTGAAATTAGAAAGTTGGTTAAGGAGGCTAGAAGTTTCTAGAGGAAAGTCCAAGGGAAGGAGGGGCCTATAAATAAGTCCAAATTCATTTGCTTCTTCCCCATCCCATGGATCTCCTGTATGGAACTTCTTGCCAGGTATATTCTTTATCTTTCCTTGTTCTTTACATTTGTTGTTCATGCATTTTAAGTTGCTTGTTCATACTCTTCATGATCATGCCAAGACTGAGAGGTTTGTCTTGATGGTTTTTTTCGGAGAGGCAAACTCTGCCATCCCATCGTTCAAAAATGCTGACATAGATTTTGTTATTGGCCGCTCACATACAAATCCATGGTTGCGTGCAAAGAGTTCCATTAATATTTCCCATGGACCATTGTCCTTTGTGTAGACGATCTTATCAGACTAGGACCATTTCTGTACAATTCAAGAAAAGGAAATTTGGTCTGCGCAGAGTAGGGAGTTGGTCGGTGATGGTGGAAGAACACATAGAGAGATGTTGTTGGCGGCGCGCGAAAAACTTTGTCGGAGACTGGAGAGAGAAAGTTAGATATTGCTGCTGACGCCTGACAGAGAGAGAGAGAAATTTGTGTGGCACGTGAACATAGATATGAGAGAGCATGATCTACGGGGTCACAAGGGAGAAGCAGACAGTTGACGAGACGCGCGTGATGGGTAAGAGAGAGACTCAATTGCGATAGATGCCATAGTCTGCTCTGAAGTGTGTCACGCTCTCTTTCCAAGTCATCATGGGCTTCCAGGAGATCTGCATAGCTTTCCAAAATGGTTTTCATCGTCTCCGTGGGAACTGCTTTGAACTGCTCTGGATCTATCTCGTGAGGGGAGCCTTCCATTGCCGCTTCCAGATTCTCTTCATTTTGTTTTTGCAGTCTTTTGTTCTCTTCCAGTGTTGTGGCCATATGTTTCCGGAGTAACGCCAAGTTACGTCTGACTCGTAGGTTATCGGCCTGGTATACTTCGAGCAAGGCTTCTAGTTGTTTGACGCCTGATTCTGTCGATGGTTGTGGTGCCTCCAATAGTGTTTGGTGAGCCTGCTCAAGTGTTGTGTAGCGTTGATTCACTTCTGCATTTTCCTCTTGTAGAATGTGAAATTGCCTTTGTAAGTTCTGATGGTGTGTTGTCAGTTGTTGATACCGGCCGTCCAGAGCTCTGTACTCATTCTGAAGCTGATATACACATTGATTTAATGCTAAAAATATGCTATTTACATTAAATGATGCTGGGAGGGGTGAAGATGCAGGGGGAGTGGGGGCGGGAATGGGAGTTGTGAATGATGTGGATGCAAGTGGAGATGTGGGTGGAGGGGGTATGGGAGATGAAGGTGGCATGGGGGGAGGGAGCGGTGCTGTGGCAGGAGATGTTTCCATAGTGTCAATTGTTTGAGTGACAGTGTAGATGGGGATCGTGGGTGGAGTGGATGTGACGTCAGTGAAAAGAGTGGTGAAAGTGAGCATGGTGACTCCCCCGAATTGGATTCCCGAAGAGAGTGGGATACCCATGACAATGGTGGTGGTAGTGGACGTGGTGGTGCTAGTGTCATGTGGTGGAGTGAATTGTGTAGTGCGAGGTGGGGATGGTGGTGACAGTGGTGCTTCCTGATGTTCGTCTGCTTGCGTTGTCTCTCCTGGTGCTGATACATTGATATGAATTTGTTTCCCGGACCTCCTGGGACGAACGGGAACCCTCTTCTCAAATTTGTGAATGTAAGCCATTGCCTCATGGATGGCCTCATCCACTCCTACGGCGTAGGCATGAAGATTTATGGACTCAATGAACAAATCGTCCACACCTTCCTCAGCTAGCAACTGGTTCATGAGTTTCTTGCCCGATTCCAGTGACATCTTATGCTGTTCTTGAACTAGTTGCATGGTTCGATATAGTCTTTTGATTTGTGCCGAATACGCACGGGCACTTGCCAGCTCTGAAAGCTCGTCATATTCTTGTTCCTCGTAGGCTTCTTCTTCTTGTTCTGTCTCTTGTTCCTCGATGTCGACTTCTACCACTTCTGGTCGGGTGGGGGCTGCTGTTGTTGTCTGGGGTTGTGGTTCCTGAGCACGTTTTGTTTTCGTCTCGAGATTAGAATCATAGATCAGTCGGGCTACTTCTTCATCCGTGAGATCATTTAGAGTAAAACCCTGTGGGAATTCCAGATCTGATGGGACGGGTGGAAATACCAGATTAGGTCCATCTGTGCTTGGTCTTGGTAGCCGGATTGTGAATGGCCTAACGCGTCGTGTCTGGGGAGGGGTAATTTCTGGTGTAGTGGTGGCTCCCCTAGGTTGAGCACAGGGTAATTGTACTCCTCCCCTCATCTTCTTTGATGGGGGACCTGCTGCTGATAGTCTTCTCTGGAATTCCTGGGCGCGGGGCCATATGAGTGCCCGCTGAATAGGCACGTCATAGGCCAGACATCGGTAGATTATCTTTGTTAGAGCGCAACATCCATGAAGCACATTTTTCTGCTTCTTGTTCCACCTTTAATGGGCTAGGTGGATCTGATCTATGATCCAATGTGGCACATTGATGGGAAGGCCTTCCGTCTCTGCCAGATACAAGCTGAACCATATTTTCTTTGGGGGCATTGTGAATCTTTCCTGGGCGGGGAAAGCAAAATGTTGCATGACGGTCCGCAGGTGAAGCGCAATGGTAGGTGTCATCGCTACCATATCCTTCAGCTTATTAAGATCTTTGTGTTTCATTCGTCCTGGAACCATGGTTTCCTTTTCAATGGGGATGTGCATGCCATACATGCCCAATGCTTCTCGTACCAGATTAAGGGTCAGCTTGAATCTTTTAAGCTCATGACCCGGCAGCAGTGAGGGTAACACAAAGGTGTTGTCGCCTCCCTTGGCCCTGCTTGGCGTGATGGTACTGATAAGATATGAACATCGTAAGAAATCCGGCTTTGGTAAGTGGGCCCTGAAATAACTGTCCACACCGGCTTTGGTCCAAACTGATCGCATGACTTCGGCGTTTTGATAGCTTTCAAACTCGCGCGTGAAAAAGTGGTAACGTCCCCATTTACCATTAAATTCCAATTCAGCTTCCCAGAAATAGGTTCCATTGCCCAATGGTCCAGCGACATCACTGAACCAGTGAGCGTGTTTACCTACTTGAGAAGTGTGCCCTTGAGGAGGATCCTGAATGGGGAGCACATGCACGGCTTGAAGTTCTTGCGGCCTTGCGGTGAGATGTGGCTCGAGGAGGAGTGTTTCTATGTCCACAATCTGTGCACCGGATCCGGCTTGAGAACTGGCACTTCCTGCTTCTGCCATGGCCCTGCTTGCTGGTTGGTTCTGTGAGAATATAGAACCACGTGTTAACATTGTAATGGACAGAATAAATCCGTTGTTGTCCTCGTTACAACATTAACATGAGGTAGATGGTGAGTTAGTGGTTAGTAAGTGCACGAAGAGAGTGTGTGTAGTTAATGCTTGGGTAGTCCTAGGAGACTAACGCAGTTAGTAAGTGGGAATGAATTTACAAATTGGGGTCGGGGGGTTTATTACAGGTCTTAGGCTGCCAAATGCAGTGGATGGGTTTTGTTCTTGGTTTCGTAGAGACTCTAGAGAGCTTTATAGGTGTATCGGCTTGAAAATGAGGCTGTTTAGGGACCCATTTACAAGCGATTATGTTCGTGCTCATGGGCCTTGGTGTGTTCCTGAGTGTTGGAAACGAGTGAATGCTGGCTGCGCGAGTGAATGGGTTACGCTGTATCGGTTGTGGCTTCGGCGTAGCTATTTGCGCCCGCAAGCAAGCCTTAGGCACCCAAATTTGTCTTGATTGTGGGCTAGCCTTCATCGACTTCTTGGGCATCCAGATAGTTTTCACGTTAGCAGAAGAATTTCTGAAAGACTTCTTATTAGTGTCGTGTTGTTGGTTACTAATAAGAGGCTTTGCCAGTGTGGTTGGCGTGAGTGCAACCGGGTGTTCGCCTTTCCGCACCCACACTTGGTTCACTTGCTGAGACATTTTGCTGCGCAGGTACTTTTGATTTCCAGCATAGGTAGTACTCTGCTTCTTCTGCCTTTGATCCACCTTTGGTTGCTGCCTCCTTCTGGCCTTTGGAAAAGAAGGGAGTTCCGTTGCATCCCTGACTCCTTTTTTGAGAATATCATTCCTCTGCAACACATAGTTTTGGACAAGAACAGCATGGTCAACTTCATGTGCACCCCTGGAGGGACCAGGAGTCTGTGCCTTTCCTAGTTCCTTGAGTGCTCCATTATCTAACTCTACTGTAATTTGACTATGATTGACCCATACCTGAAGAAGTCCACTTCTTAGGTTTAAGTTGACTGCTTGGTCATAGATCCAGTCTTGACCCAAGACAAGAGGTTCAGTGAGATCCTCATCTTGACACACTAGTACTTTAACTGTCATTGCCTCATCATGAATGTAGAGGGGAAGTTCCACCTCGCCCATGCAAGGGGTTTCCACGCCTCCCAATCCTATGAGATATGCTTCCACAGGATTGACAGTCAATTGCAACTCTTGACAGTAAGACAATTTAACAGCACTAGTGGCTGCACCTGAGTCAATCAAGGCTCTTACGGTCCTGGCACTCTTTCCTTGTCCTATATCTAGAGTTATGAAAGGACGTCGATCAATTATCCTATGCGAGCTTGTTCCTGCGACTTCACACATGGCCATATGATATCCTTGATCTGCATAGTCATTCGTTCTAGGCTGATCTCTACCTTGCCTTCGTAACTTCATCCTTCTGATGCGTTCTAAAGCTTCTGCTTGAGCTTCTTCTCGAATTCGCTTTTCTTCCTCTTTGCGTTTCTTGGCAGTGTTGAGTCGGCTGAGCATTTCCTCCATGAGGGGTTCCTGATACAGCTTGACTCTGCATCCGCTAATATAGTTTGGGAGAATATCACCTTCTAAGGTGGCGAGTTGTACTGCTCCACTCGTGGAGATCCTGGTGATGATCATAGGTCCGTAGCCTCTCTTTTCTAGCTTCCTTGCGTGTTGTTTCAGTGTATAGACTAAAACTAGATCTCCTGCTTTCAAGCCCTTATCCTTCACATGGGCATCAAAGTATGCCTTCTGCCTCTTCTTAGCTGTATAGATTCCTACAGCTGCTCTAAGTCTTGTTTCTCCTAATCGTTCAAGGTCAAAGATCCTAGAGGAGAGCTCATGACCTGTCCATTCGTGCTCTTGTGCTACTCTCAATGTAGGAATCAAGAAGTCCAAGGGTAGCACAGCGTTTTGGCCAAATACCATCTGAAAGGGGGTGGCTTGGAGTACCGTTTTGTAGGCAACTCGGTATGCCCAAACAGCATGGTGTAGCTGTTTGTCCCAATCAGAGCGTTTCGTGTTCACTAATTTTGTCAGTACATTGCATAAGATCTTATTGGTGCTCTCAGCTTGTCCATTAGCTTGAGGGTGATAGGGGGCAGACTTCTTATGTATTACCAAGAATTCTTGGAGTAGCTTTTCAATCACTTCGTTCAAGAAGTGAGTGCCTCTATCACTTACAAGCTCTATAGGTAGCCCATATCTTGTGAATACATTCTCAAACAAGAATTTAGCAGTTGTTTGAGCATCGTTCTTCGTTGTGGCTTTTACCTCTACCCACTTAGTTAGATAGTCTGTTGCAACAATGATGTATTCTGCATGAGACCCCTTAGCTGGGGGATTAATAGGACCTACGAAGTCTATTCCCCACTTAGAGAATGCACGTCCACCCATCATAGGTTTCAGTGGCATCTCATCTTTGCGTATAGGATACTGAGTTCGCTGACAGACATCACACCGTTTCACATAGGTATGTGCATCCATGTGAAGGGTCGGCCACCAGAAGCCCGCAAATAGTATTGCCTTGATCACCGGATCTGGTCCAAAGTGTCCTCCTGCTACACCTTGGTGAGCAGTGTCCAAGATCTTGAGATACTCACTCTCATGGACACATAGTCTCAAGTAACCGTCTTTACCACGTTTGTATAGATTATCACCAATAAGTGAGTAATCCTGGGCTTCTTGTTCTAAACTTCTTTTCCTCGCCAGAGTCATGTCTGGAGGGAATGTTTTCGTCCTTAGAAAGGATACTAGTGGTTCACTCCAATCTGGCACTAGGGACACTTGATAAAGAGTGGCATGTTCCACAGGTGGTTTAGTGCAACAGATTGGGCATTCCTTGCACAACTTTTGGACATCAGCTTCCATAGTCGGCCAATGCACTCCGAGACTCCGTAGTGTTTGTAGGGTTCGTTGCCTTGAATAGTGTTGCTCTAATGCACCTACATGTGCTAATTGCAACCATTTAGCGTACTCATCTTCTTCCACACAACAGGCCAAGATTCCTTGATCTGTGTGCTTGTACATGCTTCCTGCCATGATGTGGTACTTTTGGGCTTTCACAACCTCTCTATTTTGTGTGTTTACTACTGGATGGTTAGGCCCGTATGTCAATACTGGCACTAGTGGCTTAGCCCACTGTGGCACCACTTCCAAATTAAACAAGTAAGCATCAGGAAGGTCATCCGACACTCCTTGTGGGGCTTCTCCAGATGTGAGTCTAGAGAGATGGTCTGCTCTCAAATGAGTCTTCCCTTTCCTTACCACAACCTCAAAATCATATTCCATTAGCAAGAGAAACCATCTCACTAATCTACCTGTATTGCATGGCTTGTTCACGAGGTATAACAGTGCTTGGTGGTCAGTAAAAAATTTAAACTTGTTTGCAAGCAAATAGTGTCTAAACTTCTTAACTGCATATACCATGCCTAAGCCTTCTCTCTCAGTAGTGGTGTAATTTCGTTCAGCTGCATTCAATTGTCTACTGGCATAGGCAATTGGAAGATCCATATTACCTTCACCAGTAGGTTGTGCAAGCACACATCCAATGGCATAATTGGATGCATCCACATGAACATGGAATGGCTTATTCCAATCTGGTGTAGTCAAGATTGGTGCTGAACATAATCTTCGTTTAAGCTCATTGAAGGAATTCTCACATTCCTCAGTCCACTCAAAGTTTGTCAGAAGTCCGTACATGGGCTTTGCAATGACGGCATACATGTGAATGAACCGGCGGTAGTAACCACAATGCCCCATGAAAGCTTGTACTTCCTTGACATTCCTTGGCCTAGGTAGCTCTGCTATGGCTCTCACTTTCTCTTCGTCAGTAGATATGCCATTCTTTGACACTATGTGTCCTAGAATCTTGCCTTGCCTGACCATGAAAACACACTTTTCTGGGTTCAGGCAGACTTGATATTCTCTACATTTGTCAAAGATTTGTCTGAGTTCAGGGATATGGGTTTGTCTAATGTTGGAATGAGCACAAAGATCATCAACATAGACCTCTAAGTTCTTCCTCAGGAACTCCTTAAACACATGGCACATCAGCCTCTCGAAGGTTGCTGGTGCATTGGTAAGCCCAAATGGCATTACACGAAAGGCAAATATACCCCACTCTGTGGCAAAAGCTGTCTTATGCTGATCTTCTGGAGCTATGGCTACTTGATTGTAGCCCGAAAATCCATCGAGGAAGCTGTACACTTCCTTACCTGCTACTCTTTCTAAGAGATGTTCTGTGATGGGAAGCGGATAGTTATCTCGAATTGTGGCTGCATTGACCTTCTTCAAGTTAATGCATACACGCAGCTTGCCATTTTTCTTGGGCACCACTACGATGGGGGATACCCACTCAGTGTGCTCAATTTCATAGATAAATCCAGCTTCAACCAGTCTATCTATCTCCTCTTTGATCTTAGCAGCGTAATTATCGTTATATGTGTAGGGCTTTTGCTTAGAGGGTTTGGCATCTGAAGTCATGGGGATGGTGTGTGAGCATATGTCAGGGTCCACACCCTTCAAATCCTTGTAACTCCAAGCGAACACATCTCTGTATTCTCTTAGCAAGGCAATTAACGCATGCTCCTCTTCCTCTGTTAGGTCATGGCCTATGTACGTGCATCTCTCCTCTGCTTCTTCTAGGGCCACTACTATTTTCTTGGTGGTTTCTTTGTTATCATAGGCCTCTCCTGATTGTGCCTCTCGTTTAGGCATTCTTATCATGACCCTCCTGTCATCTATCTCATACTTCTTAAAATTTTCCGGGACCTCAAACAAAGATTCTTCCTCTTCTGGTGAGACTTCTCTCTTCTTTCGTTTCTTTACTTCTTCCTTCGGGGTCACATGTGTGGCTAATCTTACATCGTTTGTAAGCTCTCCATGCCTCTGGGGTTGAAATTCTACTTCATGGAAGTATTCTTCATCTGATGCAAAAGGTGGGTCCATAATGATTGACTCTAGATCGGAGTCACTTGCATCCTCAAATGTATCAGGGCTAGGTTCGCATTCTTCTAGAACTGCCTCTCCCATGATTGGCTCTATGGAGAAGACTGAAATGTCATAGCCATCCTCATCACAGTGAGGTGTCCATTGTTCCTCATTGATGGCTACATCCATGGTTGCTAAAATTTCTGCCCAGCCATGGGGTTCAAATTCCTCATCAGGAAAAACTACAGGTGCATAGGCTGGGTCTTGAATTGATCTATGGTTTTCTTTTGCACCTACCTCTCTGGCTTTCTCTCTCTTCTCTTCTTCTACTGCTACCTTGCACATCCATAAGTGGGTGTCTTCATGCATCCATGAGGATCCTGATCCTATGGAATGCACCGATTCCGTATCATCTTTGGCTCTATGGATGGGATTCCATTGGATGGGAGGTACATCTCTATGAGAGTAATCTTTGAGATTTACTTTGGTTGTAACACCTAAGTGTTGCAAATACAAGGAGTTGGTTCCCCAGTCCTGTACCACTTGCAACTGTCGCATAAATGGTCTTCCCAAAATCATCTCATAGGCATGATTTTTGCTGAAGTCGCATATAGCAAATGTATGCTCAAACTCGACACCACAGGTGGTGAGAGTTATTCCTTCTAGCAATCCTAAGGGTCTCTCAATATGACCATCGGCCATCTGCAGTTTCATTCTCGTTGGCCTGAGTGCTGGCTTGCCCCAATGCTTCCATAGGGAAGTGGTGGCAATTGCAACTCCTGCGCCTGAGTCCAAAATTGCCTTGGTGGTGTACTCTTGGTAGGTAATGGGAAGATAGGTGTTCCCTTCTTCACCTTCACACATATCTCCTATCTTATCCAAGGGTATTTCTGGCACTGTCCTATGTGATCCTACCTGGGAACGAGGTTTTGCTATCTCTGGTACTTGTTTGGCGACATGTTTCCATAATTCAGGTCTAACCTTGAGTAGCTCTTCTAACTTGAGATTGCACTGCACGTTAGTGTTCTTCACTACCTCTGTGTTCCTAGGTATGACTGATCTTCGTTTCTTACCATGACTGTAGGTGCTCTCATACAGGTGGACCTTGCTTCCCATGGGCCTATGAAATGGGGTAGTTCCTGTAAAGAATTAGACTCGAAGTCTAATCTTTCTTGAGATTGGATGCTCTCCTGCTCTCCGTAAATGGATGGGATGTCTTGTGGGAATTGGTCATGTGCATCATCCACAAGTTCAATGGGAGGAGGGACTTCACTTTCCTTAGCCCATTTGTCTTCTTGAATCTCACGTAGGAATTCTGGTGTGAACCGATTCATAGAAGATGATGTGTCTGGCTCCGTAGAGTTAGGCACATAGGCTTCTTGGGCAGGAATGCTTACTCTTTCACTTGCCTTGCCCTTGTGTTGAGAGGCTGGTTCCTTTTGTGATTGTGCCATTAGATTCTCCATTCTTTCTAGGGGGGGGGGGGGGGGGAATTGTCTGGTTCAATGGAATTTGGCACATAAGCTTTCAGTGGGGGATGGGTCACATTTTTGCTTGCGTTATCTCTTTCTTGATTTTCTTCTTCCTTGGCCGATCTTGCAATTATGCCCTCTAACTTCTCCAGAAGTCCATCCAAGTGTAATTGCGTCTTGGCTGAGCCCGAGTAATTGAAAAGGCGACTGGCTTCAAACATAGTCTGAGCCAATGCGACCATTTTCGCGCAAAGCTTGGTTCTTTCTATCTCTAGGTCAGCTCTAGGGTAACACTTGTCATGATCCGTGACATTTGGCCCTTCTTGGATTCTGGCCTGATATGCTTTAAGCATCATGTCTATATCTTCAGGAGTGGGATCAGCTAATACGGATCCTACTCTAGGGGGTGGTGGAATCATATGAGGTGGGTCGGAAGGTGGCGGGTCGGATGGCGATGGGAATGGTGGTGGTGGGTTAGTGTGAGAGGGGGTTTGAGAGGTGATTTCAGTTATCCTAGCTTTGGTTTCTCTTATGCTTTCCTCGAGTTCACCCATCTTTTTAGCCCATTGTCTTTTCATTCTTTCTCGACTATCTTTCCACGCTCTAGTCCTTTTCTTTGTTATGCTCTCGGTTTCACTAGCCTCTGGGTTCTTATCCTGGTTTACCCCTTGATTCTGTTGTAATGCTTGAGCTCTAGTGACTACCTGTACGGGAGTAGTGGAAGTGACACTTCCTGTGGAATCTACCACTAACCCAATAACGTTGATAGGAGTGATTTTTGGCATATTATTGGGGTTCTTTGGGCAATCTCGTAAGAGATGCTCTTTTCCACAATCTTGGCAAAAGCCTTGGATCGTCACTGACTGAGTTTGTGTAGGTGGAGGTAAGGAACAATCATGAATGAGGTGATCTCCTTGGCATCTGTAGCACGGTCCTCTTGGGAATGGAGGTCTTACTTGCCTAGGTTGAGGTCTAAGATTGGGGTTTGCGTACATGACGTTTGTGTAATCTGACTCCCAACTAGGTTCATTTGGCTCTTCGCTGTAATAGGACTCACCATGTTCTGGAGACTGCATGTAGTACGCCTTGGGACTATCAACATGTGTAGAATCAAAGCTATGGTCACTCGGGTCACTTTCAGAAAGCAAGGGTGTTACAGGGACTATAGCTCTATTCAGGTTTTCTTCTGCAACAGCATACTTTACCGGAATCACATTAGCTGGGGCAGGGGGTTGTTGAGCTAACACAGGCTGAGGCCTTTGTTGGTTTTGGTATGGTTGCTGATAAGGTTGTTGTGGCCTGCCATATGGTTGTGGAGGGTACGGGTTCTGGTATCTTCCCTGCTGAGGGTATGGCTGAGGGTAGGATTGCCTAACAGCCTGCTTATTGTAGGGGCAGTCTTGCGCTGTGTGATTTGTGTATCTCCGTTCTATGGTGCAGTACTGGCTACTAGGATTTACTTGGGGCTGAGCCATAATGGGGCAGACATTCGCCATGTGGTCACCACCACAAGTATAGCACCTTTTCACAGGGGCAAACCTTGGGATTTGTTTGCTAGTTACACCTAATTTCTGAGCTACTTTCTCTGCAAGTTCCTCGATTGATGTGGATTGCGTGGAAGAGAGGCTTGATGCACTATCCGAATCTTTGTATATCTTAGCAAGCTCTAACTCCTCCCCTAGGTTATCCTCAATGTCAATACACATGCGTACACACTCTTCTATGGTCCTAGGGTCTTTCAAGTACACATATGATCTTAATTTGGTACTTAGCAATCCATCCAAGAATAAGGCTACTTGCTTAGCTGGTGTAGGTAGCTCCGAAACAGGGCATCTTTCTAAGTATTGCCTAAATCTTCTTCCTGCAAGTCTCACGGTTTCTTGAGGGGTTTGCTTGAAGCTGTGAATCAGCGAGGAGGTATTATGCCTTATGCCACTCTTATAGAATTCAATAATGAAAGCCTCTAGGAGTTGGTCTATGCTCCTGAACTGCCTCTCATTTAGTGGCTGAAACCATGTTAGGGCAGTATTTCTAAGGGTCAGACCAAAGGCATTGTACTGCGTGAATAGATCCTCCACTTGTTCAGCTCTCAAGACTTGCCTAAACTCAGCCACATGATCGTATGGATCTCCAGTGCCATCGAAGTAGTTCTTCATGGACTTCACTAGCTGAGTCGGTCTCAAAGTCCTTGTGTGCTCTCTTGGTCGTGGTAGAGGGAACTCATATGCATTTCTTTGATTCCTGTGAGCTCTCAGTATCTCAGGTTCTACTCTATTTGTTTCCGTCCTCGTTCTTTCTCTGCCCACTGGGTTGGCAAAGCTTACTTCTGGTCTATCTCTACTTCTGCCTCTTTGCATTCCATGAGCATGGGATGTTCCAGCTCCAGGGTGACCATAGGATACGTTTGATCTTGGTTGGGGAAAAACAAATTCGCCCTTCCAAGTGTAAGCATGCCTATCATTTTCTGTCACCACAAAGATCCTCTCCGAAGTGTGATCTAAGTAGGTCACTCTACCTGGGCTATCCGGATCCTTAAACTCATAGATCATGATAGTTTCTATATCCATTGGCCGATCAGATTTATACCTCCAAAAGGCCTCGTCAGTCTCTCGGTTCAGAAGCAGATCTATGCTCTTGTTGTCTTGGGGCACCCACTCAGGTGTGATAATCCTAGTGAGAACAGATTTGCCTCGGGGGGTTCTAGGTTCTACACCCATGTTTCCTTGTTCCAAGTCACCTAAGTCCGCTTCTGACATCTGTCCTATCTGGGTGACTGGTGACTACGTATATGGTTCCTTCTTTGTCCAGGTATGCACCGTTTTCGAACTTGACAGCTGGGTGCTCTAGTCCTATGGATTGATCAGGATTCTTAATCTGTACCACAGATCTTCCTAGGCCGTCCTCATAGATGCTAGCACCTAGTCGGTTGGTCCTAAGGTATTCCAACTGTGTTTTGTAAGGGCCTTCTACCCTATACAGGTATGGCACTCCTGAACTACCTATAGGTCTCTCCATACCTTGAGACATCTCTGATTCACTGGTCTCAGAGCTAGGGTAATGCGAGTGATGACTCAACTGCTGGGCCCAAAACCTTGCAGTGTGATTGACGCTAGCCTCTGAAGACCTAAGGCTTTGTCTCTCTCTTACTAGGTGTCGTCCTGATCTAAGGTTCATATGCCTAACTGATTAGCCCAATTTTTCCAGGTACAACCACGTTTCTGAGTCCTTTTGTATCGGTCACTTGGTTCTTTTTATGTTGATTATCGTGTTTATACTCTTGTCTGATATCACGTTGTTAGGAATACTTGAGTTTAATTTCGCATTTGAGTTTGGTCGTTTCACGTTAGGTTCTTTTCCTTTAAAGTTGTCGTTCACACGCACACAGGTTATCTCTTAACTTGCACTTGATTTTCTTAGATAGTCTTTGATTTATCTCGTGCCTATCGTGCTTAGAATTACTTCTAACACAACCCGCACTTAGCCTAAACTAAGAATTGACAGAGGGTGTTGCGGGTTTTCCAACCTTGAGTTCCTTTCCTTGTATTGTTGCCCTTCGCTGCTCTCAAAGGACCTGTAAGATGCCCACTGTTAGCTCCAGACTTAAATTCAAAAGACAGAACCAATCACTTTTATTCATGTAACACCACCAATTTTGCACTATGATTTTTTGGACACAACTCTAGAGATCCCTGAAACAAGATTAAGCTAGGTTAACAGGCAAACAGGAATTCTCGAGTCACTTGGGTCATGCCCTCGTAATGCAATGCTACACCCTAGTGTTTGTCCCACACTTGGCTACAATTTAGACCCCTATTTTTGCCTTAAAAATTTGACCTAATTTGCCCTTCTAACGTGTTCGCAAAGTCTGTCGGTCGCGATTGACAGGTCAGTCGCGATCGACGTGTCGATCGCGATTGACAGGTCCGTCGTGGCTGTCAGTCGCGATTGACTGGTCAGTCGCGATTGACAGGGGTTACGAAAAGTCAATCGGTCGTGGTCAACGGGTCGTTGACTCTGTCGGTCGCGATTGATGGGTCGATCGCGATTGACAGGTCGGTCGCGAGGGTCTGTCCGTCGTGGTCAAACAATCGTTGACTGTGTCGGTCGCGATTGACCGAGCCGTCGGGGCCGTCAATCGTGGTCAAACAATCGTTGACTGTGTCGGTCGCGCTTGATGAGTCGATCGCGATTGATGACTCGATCGCGATTGACACATGTCACGCGTATGGTCCGTCGGTCGTGGTCAATCGGTCGTTGACTCTGTCGGTCGCGATTGACAGAGCCGTCGTGGGCTGTCGATCGCGATTGACGTGTCGATCGCGATTGACAGATCTGTCCGTCGTGGTTTGTCGGTCGCGATTGACAGAGCGATCGCGATTGACGGAAATCTGAGGAATTTCAAGAAACTAAACACATTTTTGGGAAGCTCTAGGCATGTAGATCATGGTTTTGCACTTTGTTTGGTGATTTGAGCGTTTTTTTCTGTCGGTCGCGATTGACAGAAGTCGGCGACACACAGACAGTTACTTCGAAATCCGTACTTGCGCAGAGTGCTGGGGACGATGATGTGACCTGTACCTGCAAGACATCTCAAGAAACATGCAAAAACAACACACGCAATTTCGCTCTCTCGCTCTCTCTCACAAGTGAAATGAGGGAAATGAGGTGGAGATGGTGATATACTCAAAAAACTGAAATTTTCGCGATGATGGAAATGGAGGTGGAAGATGGTGATGATGATGATGGTGATGAGGATGGTGAAGAAAAAACAAGAAAATAGATGAAAGTGAAGAAAATACCTACAACTCCAACGCGTCAACTCTACGTCTTACCATCACACGCTCGTCCTCAAAGCTCGATCCCCGGCAACGGCGCCAAAATTTGGTGTAGCTCAGTGATGAGTCGCACCTCCTTTAATGTCAATCCGGGAAGACGTGAGGATGGTATGAAGACCTCGAGCAAGTGGCAGCACAAGTGTGTGGGTGAGAAGCACACAAGCATGCACACACATACACACACACGCGCACACACGGCAAGACAAAGAGTGAGAAGCAATGGAGTTCTCAGTTTACTCTCAAAAAGCTCTTACAAGTTCGTTTCAATTACAATCTACCCCCAAAAATGAGCTCTCTAGCTCCTTTTATAGTTTTTGACTAGTTTTGGCCCTGTTAAGACCTATTGTTCGGCCTAGTTAAAAATTAGGTTCCAGGGCTTATTAGAGGGCTCAAACGAGATCTAAAAAATGTGAAAATTGGCAGGTAGATACTTCTAAAGCTCCTCAAGCTCAAGGACTCCTTGGCTTGCACAAAATGGAGCTACAAAAAGATGAAATGGTATTTACAATGGTGTTTAGTGATGAGAATCACTTTTAATTGGTGTAAAGGTTTTGAAAAATTAAAGGTTGCCTTAGTGCTAGATCTGCGTGAATGCTCATACTTGCTTCTTCATGAAGAGAATTATTGGCCTACTTGCCAGATCTTCTTTGACTGCCATGTCTGCTTGTGCTGTCCCTTCGCTCTGACTCTCTTCGTCTTGTGGCTCCTTCGGTTCCCTGACTGCTGCCAACAGAAGGTGATCTCGGGCGCTGCAAAGTCCAGATGCGCTATGCGCATGGAGAGAGGGGAGGTGTCAATTGGGTGGCAAGAACGTAGAGAGGATGTCGGCGCAGGATTATCGAGAGAGAAAGGCAGCTGCGCAGTGAGAAATCCATCCGAACGCTGGTTGGCTAGCAGAGAGAGAGAGAGAGAGACAGAGAGAGAGAAAGGGAATCTCTCCCCCTCCAACAGCGGCACAGCGCGCACGCGAGAGAGAGAGAGAGAGAGAGAGAGAAAGAGAGAGAGAGAGAGGGAATCTCTCCCCCTCCCACGGCGGCACAGCGCACACGCGAGAGAGAGAGAGAGAGAGAGAAGAAACGGCAGAGAGAGAGGGAGAGAGAGAGAGAGAGTCGGTGGGAAAGGAGAGAGAGAGAGAGAGAAACGGCAGAGAGAGAGAGAGATTAAGTCGGTGTGGCTCAGATAATTCCGTGAAATGAGACCTTTTTGCATTGCAAAGTGAGATTATAATGAAGAGATAATTTTCAAAAAATATCAAACTTAAAAAGGAAAGAGGAATGTGAGCTAAACCATTAGCTTTGACGAAGAGACAAAAATAGAATGGATTGCGAACCAAAAAGAACTTCAATAACGTTTGAATAACTTAACATGACAAATTGATTTTGAATAAGTGATATTGGAATGAATGCATGATAAAAGAGCCTCATGGTATTTTATTGCTATTATGTTCTTTCCAAGAAAGTATTTTTGAAATGTACTAACATGGCCCCCATCCCGTGGATCTCCTGTATGGAACTTCTTGCCAGGTTTATGTGGATGTTGATTATATGAAGTGAAGAGAAAGTGATTGAAGACTGAAGATAAAGACCCCACCCTCTGGATTGCCTTGTGGAACGTCTTTCCAGGTTTATGCGGTTTCTGATTATCTGAAGTAAAGAGAAGGAACGCCATTGCGGAGGATACTTGAAGAAAAGAACGGACCGAAGTAAAGTTGGAAGAGAAGCTTGGACGTGAAGATCGAAGCGGAATCCTGAGGGCGGTTTCTCGCACTGTAGCGAGGGATCTAGAATATACTAGCCGGCCTGCACTGTAGCGGCGGCTTTCATATTATATCATCGCACCGCACTGTAGCGGTTTTATTGTACCGTTGGCCCGCACTATAGCGGCCTATTTTTGTATCATTCATTTTATTGGAGGCTTCAGTTTCATTTCCGATTGTATCTTCAAGCTTGATCTACATCACATGTTTCACTGCGGTATCCGATCGTCTCTTTCCGACGCCCACGATCCCATGTCTCGACACTTTCGAGGGGCAAAGGACCCCACGAGGATCGCGCACGCTCCAGAGAGCACAGGCGAGGCGCCCAGCGCGCAGACACCGCTCGCAGGACAGCGGGAACGGCGCACCAGAGCGGGGCCTGATCCAACCCTAGGCGCCGGCTTCCTGCCACGACCTCCTTCTTCCCGACAACGTTGTTTGGGCATACAGAGTTTCCTATAAAATGGTACTCCACACCACACCCTTTCAAATGGTATTTGGCCAAAATGCAGTGCTACCATTGGACTTTTTGATACCTACATTGAGAGTAGCACAGGAGCACGAGTGGATAGGCCATGAGCTCTCATCTAGAATCTTTGACCTGGAACGATTAGGTGAAACAAGATTAAGAGCAATAGCAGGAATTTATGCAGCCAAGAAAAGACAAAAAGCATATTTTGACGCACATGTGAAGTATAAAGGCTTGAAAGCAGGAGACTTAGTCTTAGTCTACACTTTGAAGCAACATGCACGGAAATTAGAGAAGAGAGGCTATGGACCTATGACCATAAATAGGATCTCCACAAGTGGAGCAGTTCAATTAGCTACACTAGAAGGTGATGTTCTCCCTAGTTACATTAGCGGATGCAGAGTCAAACTATATCAAGAACCCCTCACGGAGGAGATGTTAAATTGACTCAATACTGCAAAAAAACGTAAAGAAGAGGAAAAGCGAATTCGTGAAGAAGCACAGGCAGAAGCATTGGAACGCATCCGAAGAATGAAGTTGAGAATACAGGGTAGAGAGCAACCTAGGACAGATGCCTATGTAGATCCACGATATCATATGGCCATGTGCGAAGTCTCAAGTGTAAGTTCCCAAAGAATAATTGATCGACGCCCTTTTGTAACCTTAGAGATAGGACAAGGAAAGAGTGCAAGGACCATAAGGGCCTTAATTGACTCAGGTGCAGCCACTAGTGCTATTAAACTTTCTTACTGTCAAGAATTGAACTTAATTGTCAATCATGTGGAACCATACCTCATAGGATTGGGAGGTGTGGAAACCCCTTGCATGGGCGAGGTGGAACTTCCCCTATATATCCAAGATGTTCTTATGACAGTCAAAGTACTAGTGTATCAAGATGAGGATCTCAATGAACCTCTTGTCTTCGGTCAAGACTAGATCTATAATCATGCAGTCAACCTAAACCTAAGAAGTGGACTTCTTCAGGTCTAGGTAAATCAGAATCACATTATGAAGCTAGAAAGTAAAGCACTCAAGGAACTAGGAAAGGCACCAACTCCTAGTCCTTCCAGGAGTACACATGAAGATGACGATGCTATTCTTGTCCAAAACTATGTGATGCAGAGGGATGATTGTCTCAACAAAGAAGTCAAAGATACGATGGAACTCCCTTCTTTTCCAAAGGCCATAGGGATGCGGCAACCAAAGGTAGATCAAATGTAGAAGGAGCAGATGACCTATGCTCAAAGCAAAAAGAAAGTATGAAGCACAGTGTCTCAGCCACAAAAACAAGTGCGGGTGCGGAAAGGCGATCAACCTGTTGTGGTCCAGTCACAAGCACTGGCTCACTTCTTATTAGTGATCAACGATAGGACACTAATAAGAAGTCTTTCAAAAATTCTTCTACTAAAGTGAAGTCTATCTGGGTACCCAAGAAGTCGATGAAGGTTGGATCACAATCAAGACAAATTTGGGTGCCTAAGGCTTGCTTGTGGGCTCAAATAGCCACACCAAGACCATACCATGTACAACAGGGTTCACTCACTCGAACAACTGATGCTCACTCTTATTTGACATGCACAAACACATATTCGCCGATGAGCACGAGCAAAATCACTTGTAAATGGGTCCCTAAAATGCCTCATTTCCAAGCAGACACTCTTATAAAGCCCTCCAGAGTCTCCACAAAATCAAAACTGGAAGCCATCCACTGTGTTTGGTAGCCCAAAGCTTGTAATAGACCCCCTGATCCCCATTTGTAAATTCATCTCCTCCTACTAACTGCATCGTCCTCACAATGCATCTTTCCATTTAGCTCATAGGACTATTCATTCACTAACTACACACACGATCACCGAGCACTCATTGACCCACTAACCTATCACTAACCTCACGTTAATGTTGTAACAGGGACAAAAATTGTTATATCTTGTCCATTACAATGTTAACCAGCAAACAAGAAGTAACATGGCAGAAGCAGGAGGTACCAGTTCCCAGGTGGGGTCCAACGCCCAGATAGTGGACATTGAAACTCTCCTTCTCGAACCACAACTCACTGAGAGGCCTCAGGAACTCAGAGTTGTGCATGTACTTCCCATTCAGGACCCTCCGCAAGGACACACTTCTCAAGTAGGAAAGCATGCACATTGGTTCAGCGATGTCGCAAGTCCATTGGGGGAGGGCACCTACTTTTGGGAAGCAAAAATCAAATTTAATGGCAAATGGGGAAGATACCATTTCTTTACCCATGAATTTGAGAAATATCAGGATGCAGAAGTAATGAGATCTGTATGGACGAAGGCAGGCTTGGACAGCTATTTTAGAGCACTCTTACCTAAGCTTGATTTTTTGTGTTGCTCCTACTTGATCACCCTAGCAGATCCAAGGGAGGTGATAGTACCTTTGTACTACCCTCATTAACGCCAGGCCACAAGCTAAAAAGATTCAAATTAACCCTCAAGCTAGTACGGGAGGCCTTAGACATGAATGGTATGCACATTCCCACAGAGAAAGAAACATTGATCCCTGGAAGAATGAAGCACAAAGATCTAAACAAATATAAGGATATGGTAGCAATGATGCCTACCAACACTCTCCCCTTACCCACTATCATGCAACACTTCGCCTTTCCAGCTCAGGAGCGGTTCACCATGCCACCCAAAAGAATTTGGTTCAGCTTGTACTTGGCGGAGAAAGAAAATCTCACCATCAACCTACCCCACTGGATCATAGATCAAATCCACTTAGCACATCAACGTTGGAATAAGAAACATAAGAATGTGCTTCATGGATGCTGCACACTAACGAGGATCATTTACAGATGCTTAGCTTATGATGTGCCAATTCAAAGAGCACTAGTGTGGTCCAGAGATCAGGAATTCGAGAGAAGGCCATCAACAATAGGGCCACCATCTAAGAAAATGAGAGGAGCAGTCAAACTACCTTGTGCACCGACAAGGGGTGCCACCCTCACACCAGAGGTGACAACACCTCAAACACAACGTGTCCATCCATTTACTATTCGCTTACCCAGACAGAGCGTAGAAGGACCCAATCTTGTTTTCCCTCCAATTCCATCTGACTTGGAGTTTCCACAGGGCTACACCCTAGATGATTTGACAGATGAAGAAATTGCCCGCATGAGGCCAATCTTAAGACGGAAGCAGAACAGACCTTAGGACCACAACCAACCACAACGACTTCAGCTCCTACCCAACCTGAAGTAGTGGAAGTAGATGAGGATGAAGAAGAGACTGATGACGAGGAGGCAGATGAGGAGCATGACCAAGAGCACGAAGAAACGTCCGAACTAGCGAGTGCCCCAGCTTATATTACACAAATCAAAAGGTTATATGAGACTATGAAGAGAGTCCAAGAGCATCACAAGCTGTCACTGGAAATAGGAAAGATGCTAATAAGTCAGATGTTAGGAGAAGAAGGAGTGGACGAACTGTTTATTGAATCCTTGAACCTGCACGCGGACGCGCTGGGCCTGGATGAAGCCATTCATTCAGCTATGTCTTACATTCATCACTTTGAGAAATGAGTGCCTACCCGTCCCCTTCGCTCTGGAAAGCAAATCCACATAGACGTATCGACACTAGGAGATACCACACAGATGGAAGAACATCAGGTGGCACCATCATCACCACACTCCTCACCCATCACTGCACAATTCACTTCACCCCATGACACAACCACCCAAACTTCCACAATCACCACATATGTTATGGGATTTCGCCTCTCTCCAGGCTTCCATCTTGGAGGGGTTACTATGCCCACCTTCACACACTATTCAAGAACATCACATCCACCCCACCCACTGTCCCCATCTACACGGTCACACACACTTTTGACACCATGGAAACATCACCAGCCACAGCACCACTCCCGCCCCACACACAACCACAATCTCCCATACCCCCTCCACCCACATCACCACTTGATTCCACCTCATTCACGATTCCCTTTCCCTTCCCCATTCCCCCTGCATCCTCTTCTTTCCCAGCATTCTTAAATGTAAATAATGTGTTTTCTACTCTACATCAATGTGTATATCAACTAAAGAGTGAATATCAGACTCTCGAACATTGCCATCGTCTATTAACCACGGACCACCAACAACTACAGAGGCGGTTTACGACTATAGAAGAAGACAACGTTGACCTCAATCAAAGCTACACCACACTCGGACAGGTCCATCAAACCCTCTTGGAGACACCCCAACCATCAAAATCGTCAGATGTCAAACAACTCAAAGCTTTACTTGAACTCTACCAAACTGATAATCTTAGAGTCCGACGTAATTTGACCCTACTCAAAAAAAACATGGCCACAGCACTTGAAGAGAACAAGCGATTGCAAAAGCAGAACGAAGAAAACCTAGAAGCTATGATGGAAGGCTCCCCCCACGAGATCCACCCAAAATAGTTCAAAGCAGTCCCTTCAGAGACTATGAAGACCATCCTTGAGAGCTATGCCGATCTTTTGGAAGCACATGATGATGTGGAAAAAGAACGAGATACACTGCACCAACAGCTACGAGAGCAACAAGAACAACCCCAAGTCACACAGTCGGCATCTACTTCGGAGGAGGTAAAAGCGCTAAAAGAGCAGGTCAAATAATTGCAAAGGAAGCTACTTGAGAGAAGTTTGAAGCTTTTCGCAAAGCTTTGGCTTACTTCCTTTTGTGGCTTGATTCCACATAACTTGGCACTTTCTTATACACGAGTTTCAGCTCCTTGTTCACCACATCACTCCCAGGGGGGATTTGTTGGTATATTTAGGTAGTGATGTGTGTGAACACACTAGCACCACTGGGGCACTTTTTTCCCTCTTTAGGAGGTTTTTTCCCCCCCACTCTATATATGCCTATAGCCCTAATGGGTTACTTATCTTGGTACATTCTAATGGTAATACATTCAGTATTTTGTGATGTGATCCAAGCTTCTTCTTCTTCCTTGTGCTTTTCGCATGCTTTCACAGACATCCAAGTCCAACAATAACTTGACTAGAGATGCCACTGGAGATCCCACAACCTAGAATTGTAGGTATGAAACAAGATATCTAGATTGCAAGAATTTCCTTCGAGGAGATGAATTGGATACAAGAAATAGCTAGATAAGATCTTGTACCATGAGATTACAAGAGGACAAGGCAAGATGTCCAAGACACAAGATTAGACAACACGAGAACAAGGAACAACATATGAAGTGGAACTGAAACTTGGAGAGTACTTACTTGGTGGTCATGAATCCTTGAGCTCCCAAGATTGGTATTGGCAAGACTAAGTATGTATGTGGCCAAGTCCTCCTTATATAGGATTTTGAGGGTAATTTCCAAGGGTGGTTACGAGTTCATGATGTCATCAATGATATCAACAGTCCAAATAGGACCTCCATATGTCAACATTTAGCATGTTCTAGATGCAATGGAAGCATTGATTTCTCCAAATTTTGAACCAATCATGAGATGTAGGAGTCACATAGAATCTGAGATTCAAGATGGTTTCCTTTTTCCATTACATCACCTCCCCCTCGAGGAGCGGTCATGTTCTCTAGTCTCAACTTCATTGGATTTCTCTTATGGAATTCTCAAACCTTGATTGGTGCTCTCTAAAGGTTATCCTATTCAAATACTTTGATAAAAAACCTATTACAAGATTTAAGTTTCAAATATGATATAAAAAAAGTTGGAGAAGCAGCATAAAAGCAGCTCCAATTTTTTGGTCAAATGCTTGTAAGTATCATCAACTTGTCAATTCTCCTCATTCTTCTTCAATGTTCTGCAAAAAAAGACATTCGGAGAAAAAACATAAGTATGTCTCATAAAACATAAAACACACATACATATAACATGCTCATACATTCTCATACATTTTTTATACTCATGCATAGGTTTACACATGCAAACTCCATCACTCATGTATAAATTCATTTACTTATGCATGTATTACTCATGCATAGGCATACACACAAACTTGCATATGCACATACATATATATGCATGCATTCATACATTAGTCATGCATTTAATTTACATATGCATTCACATTCTTAATTATGCTAATACTTATCCATATATTCATGCTAACATATACTGTCATACATGCTAACACATACTAACTTATGCTAACATACATTCCTTTATTCATACTAACATACACTAACTCATGCTAACACTCATTCATTTATTCATGCTAAAATACACTTTCATGCATGCTAACATGTGCTAATTTTCTTTCATAAACTAATCCACTTTCATATATGTTAGTACATTTATGTTTACACAAGTTCACATTTATACAAGCTTACATTTTTCAAAAGCTTACATTTTCACAAACTTACACAAGCTTACATCTCTCATACTCATGCATTAACTCATGCCACTAACATCATTTTCATTCATTAATCTTACTTACACATGCACTTCATGCATGCTTATGTATTTAATTAGACATTCTTATGCATTCATACACTTAATATTATGCATACATCTACCTTATATCATGCATACTCCTCATGCCTACATATATGCACTCATCAATCTTATGCATACATGCATTCATATTTCTCATAAACATTCATACAATCAGATAGCTATATATGTCACTGGCAAGCACATGCACACATCATCTTAAATGCACATGCACACACATATTAATTCATATGCATATGCACTTGTTCATCATGCATGCATGCATATATGCTAACATTTCGCATGCATACACACTAGGTTCATGTATACATGCACTCCTTATGCTCATGCATATTCATGTGTATATACTCATGTATATATACTAACATGCATATGCATCATGATCATACACATATATTTACTTTCCTCCATGCATATGCACTCACTCTTAGATGCACTCATGCATATGCATTCACTCATACACATAAATATGCATGCACTTATTCACACATATGCATACAATCACACACATACATACATCATCAATGCTCATGTATACTCATGCATCTTCATTCTCACATATATGCAATGCTCTTCACATTATGACTACATACATTCTCACCTATCTAATATATTTATGCACATCCTAATTTATATATTAAATATATATATATTAATTAACCATATATATATATATATAATAAATATATATATATAATAAATATATATATATATTATTTACCCATATATAATAAATCAAAGGGTTATAAACACACATGTACACATGGTTATAAATAAGTACTTAGGATAAAGTATTCCTTTTAAAGTAATATTCTAAGGTGAATGACCACATAAGTTATAATAGGTTAGGATATTTTTTTCAGTGTAATATTAATAGGTATACTCATGATTGTAAGCACATACGTAGGGTTGAATCAACACATACACTAGGGGTTCCTGTAATTATATATAGGCAAACACTTAGGGTTCCTACAATGATATATATGCAAACGCATAGGCCCTCCTTGAACTCACAAGTAGGCATTGAACCTCTTAGCACATAAATAAACATACTTATCTATTTACATTGACATATATAGAAACTCAACTGTGCATAGACATTTAGCAGCATAAAAACATTTGGGTAGATAAGCATAAGCTTACAAGAGAAGGAACTTATTTAGACACACATAGATATATGCATATCTTTACATCTACATGGAATCATACATACTTAAACATAAGCATAAAGAACCATAAACATTACAATACATCTTTACCCATGCATCTACATCAATGCACATGCATACATATGGCTCATACCCATGCATCTACATTAATGCACATGCATATATATGGTTCATACCCATGTTTCACACACACATGAGCATGGTTATAATATACTTATTCATAAGCTTGTTTGTATTCAACTATATAAGACTTCATAAACATAGGGATTTTAGATAATGAGATCTTTGATTAGTCCAACTCTTCATGGTTTTGTTGCCTGTAGGTACCTAAGAGAGATTAGTAAAATCAATGAAATTTATAAAAAAGGTTTGATAGAGATAAAAGTTAACCATCTTGGAAACAAAATATTCTTATTTTTCTGAATGTTACTTTGGATGTGGAAATCTCTTCGACATTTGCCCCCACCAAATCTGCATATCGTCCCGATGGGCCATCCTACAGATCATGGAAAGCAGCATCAAATTCTTTGGAAAAACTTATAAATTGACTTTAAATAAGATGATACAAAATGCTTCTAATTCAAATTAAGTTTCGGATAATAAAGAAAATCTATAAAATTATGTAAATATGAATTGGAAATCATCTTGTTCAATGCATGAAGTCAAAAGACAAATTTAGAAAATCCTATAATAGTCATGTAGATAGTCACGGTACTTACCGTTCCATTAACCTTGTTCACAAGTAATATTTAATTTATATAAGTATTCTATCTTTTATCTCTTAGTCGCCTGCCATAAGATACATCTAACTACTTCTTTTGTAGTAGACCTCTGCATGATATAGCCCGCAATACATTTTAGGAGTGATCTCATGACCACAACCGAAGATTTTTTTTATTTTCTTCTTTGTTTTTCTTTTTCTTTTTCTTCTTTTCTTTTTTTTCATCTTGCAGCAACCATTAATGTACTCCTTGATGTATTCATTTTTCTTTCTTTTTTCTTCGCAGCTTTTTTGTTTAAGGAAAGGCCTAGCCCCTAATCAGCGTTGAGGTTCTAGAAGCATGCTACAGTCAGAACTAGGATCTCATTTGCTAAACGTTTTTTGAAAATAAAGAAGCCTACTTGTATAAAATAAATTTACCTTTACTAAGGGTCACAAGTCAAGTGTTCCACTCTCCTATCCTCATAATGAATTATAAGTTCCCTAAATTGGGCCTTCAACTCGCATACACATTTCTACCTTGATTTCTTTGTCATTATTCACATAATTTTAATAAATTTACTTTTATACCAAAAATAGATAAATTCCTAATTATGAAATGCATGAAAAGAAATTTTTATAAACATTAAAGAACAATTAGAATTATTTCACCTGATTATGCTTCATTTTCATCTTCATACGTGTATCAAAAACAGAACAACAACATATGAGCCAAACAATCGTTTAGTTAATTACGGCGTGCATCATATTGAGTCTCAAAAGTAATATCATAAATGAGTACCCAAACCCTACTCTCTATCGATTGTGGCCTCAGTCGATGTTTCTTGTCAAAGTAAATTTTATTTTTTAATTGGGATGTTTTTTTTAGTAGCTTATTTTAAATTTTCATTACCTTGTTTTAATTGTTTAATTCTTAATGCTAATAATTATTCTCATGATAAATTATCTTCCCATTTTAAGCTCATCCAATTTACTATCTGAGTATTTATAGGAAACATCGGCTTTTGACAGTACATGAGTTCAGTCGAAATAAAACCAGTTGTTCTCGTGTACGTCATCCTGTCCGCCCATAAACCAAATGGTAAGTATTTTGGCCATTGCCCAATATCTCCATGGCATGCTTTTGAAATTGCTTTTACTATGGAAGGATGTCCTCATTGAATCTTTCCATTTGCCTCTAGGTTGTAGGCTATCATAAGAAACAATTGAATCCCATGATGAGCAAAGAACTCTCTAGCATCTAGTTCACCTCGATCTGCTACTACTTTCTCAACATATCCAAATCTAGATAATACTTCTTCTAAAAGAAATAAGCATACATTATAGGTAGTATTAGAACGAAGTGCTCGGCCCTCAACCTGATTAGTTAAATCTTCATGTGCAAGTACTATATACTCATTCCACTGATGCTTTAAGGCATAGTGACAAGGTCGACTACCCACTTGTAATGAATACAAGGTGGATAGGTCATATGTAAAGGGTCTCTATGTTTGACTCAGGAATGTAACTGGCATGTAGTACAAGTGCTCACAAATTCTTTTACAGTTACATACATCCTCGGCCACCAATAACTTTCCCGAATCTTCTCATACATAGCTACAAAACCCTTATGACTAGCCCATAGGCTTTCATGCAGACCCCTCATAACTTGCACTTGATAATTTCTTAAGCCTAACACTCTTTGTGGGTTCCTCACCTTCCCTTTAACATGTCGCCAAAGATATCCATCTTTCAAGAAGAAGTTGAAAGACTTCTTCCCGATGTTCCGAAATTGACTTGATGACCAGCTTGGAATAGGCTGAAATGTACTCAGATAATAACCTATATCTCTCCATTCTGCCTCATAGTCTTCTTCTCTAAATCTCTCATACATAAAAGTAGATGTCTCATAATTAATTAAGTTTATATGTCTCTCCATTGCTTCTCTATCATCATCAAATTTTGCTCGTTAGAGCATATCAGCAATGGTATTATGTCTTCAAGCAATATATACAAAAGTTCAATTAATAAAATTTATAAAAACAATCCATCGTAACATAGCAATATCTGGAGATGAACAGTTAGTAATTAATCCTATTAATGGAAGACAATCAGTTTCAACAATTACATTAGCTCCTATAAAATATTCCTTATCTATCTTTAAAGAAATAACTAATCCCCATAGCTCTCTTTTAATCAGAGGATAATTTCTTTGAGTATCATGCAAGATTTTTGCTCCAAAGCGAACTGTATATCTTTGCTCTTTCTCATCATCTTGTCCAATAACCAGGCCTATACCAATAGGACTAGTATCAATGGTTAGGATTACAGGCTTGTTTCTTGAATAATCAATACGTTTCAAAATTGGAGCATTGATAAGCAATTGCTTGAGTTGTCTCATAGTTTTAGTATGATCTTCAGTCCAATAGAATTTCTTTCTCTTTCGTAACAAATCATAAAGTGGGTTTGCAACATGAGCAAAGTGAGGAATCCAAATGACATAAAAGGCACATGCTCCTAAGAATATCCTCACTTCACTAACGTTGGGACACACCTTGGAAATTCTACTAATGGCATCAACTTTTGCTGGGTAAGGCCTACTACCATAATGCCCACATAAATATCCAACAATTAGAACTTCGTTGACACCAAAATTAGACTCCTCTAAAGATAAAGTCAATCCAACCTCCTCAAACCTTTGAAAGATCTTTTCACAATCAGAAATGTGGATGGAAACAAACTTTCTACATCGAGATGAATCTAAAGTCTCATCTTTTTCCTTTTCCAGACATCCTTTTATTGGAATATCATCAATTAAAGGCATTTTCACTTTAGGGATAAAGTCATGTAAGACCAAGTTCATAGCGTTCATCATGTGTGCCACAGAATTCATCGCTCCTTGTGGTAAAGTACATATACGTACTAGACCCAAAGGAGTTTTCATCATGGTTACATCTTTACTTTCAATAGCTAATTGAAACTTATCATATCCTGAGTACAGGTCTCCCATTGAATAGATGGAGTGACCGGCAAATGCCTCGGGAAACTCATTTACAATAGGACCCGTTCTTACATTTCTAATAGTGACTTTGTTAACAAGTTGCAGATCATGTATAAAGCATAGCTTTCCATTCGTTTTAGGTACCGTGAACCACCTATTGGAGTAAGGTTTTGATGATGGTTCCAAAATTCTCATGGCAATCTTCTCCTTTAAGAATCTCATTAGCTCAAGTAAATGAGCCTTTGGGACTAGTATCAATTGAAGATTCCAAGGAATGTACAATACAGTAAATATAATCATTGGAGCTACAAGCTTTGGATCAGCGAATCCTATTTTGTGTGGAAATAAAGAAAATGCCTTTCCATGACGCATGATCATCTTTCTAAATTGATCTTTTTCTATCTTTGAAAGAAATTTATCTCCAAATTTAATATATTTCTTAGTCTCTTCGATAAATGTATGTCCTATCTTAGATCGGTCTCTAAGAATAGGATCCTCATACACTCATCTAAATATATCATAACTATCCTTAAGCAAGGGTTCAGCTACAAGCTTGATTTTCTTTTTGACTGTTTTATATTTAGTTTCAATTTTAACTTCATGTTCTAGAAAGAAATTTGTAATAAACTCATATTCCTTAATAGAGACAATAATAATCAACTTTGATTCTGTTTTTTCTTGGGAAGCAGTCTCAAGTTCTCCTAACAAAGTAGTGCTTTTTGAAAGCTCAATTATACATTCAATATTTTCATCAAGTGAAATTAATCCTAAGTTTCTAAAATATTTTTCATTTCCTTTTTTGAATGCTTTTGTAAGGTTTTCTTTTGTGACAAGATGCAAACTAGTAGTAGGAGTGACAACTAAACAATTTTCAAATGTACATACATCATTAGGCAAGACATCAAACCAATGTCCACCATTGTCATGCTCAATAGTGGAATCTAATGGAAATTTTGATCGTAATAGGCCCAAAATTCTTTAACAGGCAGTGAATCTTCACTCACATGACTGTATGAGTCAATGGGATTTCTCTGTAGGTTCTTCCTATTTCTTGAATGATTAGGATAGACTGTCATGACTTGCAAGGAGTCCATCCCATATTTAGATTGAATTCTTGCATATGCCGACCCATCATTCATAGCTTTCGTTTCCATCCTCATCTTTGCTATAAATGGTTGCCCGAGAATTAATCCATAAGAACAATTGTCTTGAACAAAGAAATGAAATTCTTCTCGAACACCTCCTATCATAATAGGCACATGTGCGCATGCAACCAGTAAAATCCATGATGCATCATTGATTGTTCTCATTCTCACACCATGCTCTTTGTCAATAGGCCATCTAAATTTATCAAATTTCTTTGAGATTACCTTTATCTTTGAACCCAAATCAATCAAAGCCACATCTAAACACGAATCTTTCTCATCACCAATCCGAATTTTCAATTTTGGGGTTCCTCGTGCTTAGAAGGTTGTATTAAATGTACTTTCACTTTTCATCATTTCATCATCAGTTTAAATTGGATCTAAAAAATCCCTTTTCACACTTTGAGTCATAAACTCCTCTTCTTCCTCATGGTCACTATCAGAAAATGTTACGGCATCATTCATTGCTAGAGTTTCCTCTGCTACATCTTGCATATCCTCATCTTGTGGTAGTGGAAATCGTATTCTTCTAATAAGTCTAATAAAACTATCCTTAAACTCAGGTTTTGTTATAAAAAACATTTGTTCAAGGGACATGGTAATTTGACTTTTCAAAAGTATATCATTAAGATCTCCCTAGCATCATTCTTTTTCTCGAGCTCTGAGATCATTATTTCTCATGGAGCTCTTCTTCCTTTCTTTTTCCCCTTTTCCTCACTTTTTAGTATTTTGATTTTGTTTATTTTTAGTATTTTGATTTTGTTTATTTTCATTTTTAGTTTTCCTCTTTTCATCCTTACTTGGGGTATTCTGATTTTCTTCTGATTGCGTATTTTCTTTTGATGGTTTCTTCCCTTCTCTAATTATTTTTCTTTTCTCTTCTTGAGACAAATTTGCAGTATCTTCAAATTGTACCTTTTTTTCATTTTTCTTCTCATTCTCTCTAGTTTATCTTGTGGTCATTCTCCTATTGCCCTCTTCTATATCATCTTGCATGTCATTGTGTCTTCGTTTCTCCTCAACATTGGCAATGTGAGAATAGATAGAGGCTTGATCAACAGATCGCCATGCTGTTTTACACATGATTTCATCTCTAGCTCTCACCAGTGCCTCAATCGAATAAGGATTTTGGTTTGCAGTAGAAAGAGGCCTATCATCTGATGGCTCTAATCTAGCAGTCGAGGTACTAGTAGTTGCATTAGAGATCGCTAAATTTTCATATATTTTTTTCATACCTCCTTTGCCCAAATTAACGACTAAAGGAAGTCCTGACCTAAAGTCACACAATTTTCTATCAATCTCAACTACTAGTTGATTTTCTTTTCCACTCTTTAACTCGTCACAAGCATAAGTTGCGTTTGGCTATCACACCAAACACACCGTTTTTTGCCAGTTCCTCTTCTTTTAGTGTTCCTTTGGAAAGTTGGTTGAGCAGCAAATTGAGTAGGTGGAGCTAGCTAAAAAACTGGCTGAGGAGGAGTGTATTATGGCATAATAGGTTGTATGGGTGTTGCTTGACCTATGCCACTAATACTAGCTCTAGGCTCATTTAAACTCATGGAATACACTTTATTATCTAATTGAGCAACCTCTTTAGAAAGAGATGTCTGCATATTCATAACATTTTCCATTGGTTTACATAAAATATCTAATTGAAATTCGATTGGAGCTTTAGGGGCAACTTGAACATTAGTTGTAGCCGCAGTCGCATGCATATTAGTGTGATCTAATGTAGCTGACTCCCTAGGCTGAGAAGAATTAGGTTTTGCATATAGAACAAATTGTTGTTGCTTCATTTGGGCTACAGCCTCTATTTCACATTTGACTTTTTCCCAATCATCAATCAAACCATATCTTTTGTTTGGCTCTTCTATTCTTTGCTCTACTTTTGTTCTATCTTTTGGACTCAATATCTTAAGGAATCGAATAATTAGATCAGAATTTCATGTGCTTCTATCCTCCTCAGGAAGCTGGGCAAATCATCTCATGAACTGTCCATGAAGATGAGTTAGAGACTCATTGGTCTTAGGGGAGTTTACCCATCACAAAAATCTATCACGGTTGTGCTGGCTAAAATCCTCAAGATAAAACATTTTGTGCAGTTCTTTCCTAAACTCTTCCCAAGGTTTATTAACATGTACTTGAATGCTTTCTACTATGGACCAGAGACTACATGACCAAAGTACTTTACTAGTACGCCGTCAGGTAACCCCTAGATTTGCACTTGCTCTTCAAATGCATCCAGGTACTCCGTGATATTTACCCTAGTAAATTTGCCCTTCTCTCTTAGGATTGCATGTATAGTTCGTGTCCCTTGTTTCTCTATCATCATGTTCTTAAACATTTCCTCCATCTTGCGTCCTTGATCGTGCTTCGAATGAAGTAGTAAGCCTCTAATAGCAGGCTCTAATCTCTCTCTAAACTATGTAAACCTATCCCTAGATGATAAAGCCAAGAATATTGACTTTACCAAATCCTAGGCTTTTCTATTAATATTTTCCTTTACATATAACCTTTTTACTTTAAGTTGAGCTTAACCTGAGCTTGTAATATCTCTAGTCTAACTTGATATTTTGGTTTAATAATTTTTCTTCTTACTTTTAGAGTTTTTAATTCGAAAGCTTACTTTAATTTTCTAATCTTTGAGTTTTGAATCCCAAAGTTTACTTTAAGGAAAATTATATGTTTAGGTAGTTTTATAAGTTTTATATAAGTTTTCTTAATTTGTTTTTTGGATTTTAATGTAGTAGGAAAAACAAGAAATAATAGCAAATAATTAAATCAAGAAACTAATTCTATCTTTTTTAGATTAAAACTCTTTTTATGTAATAATAAAGTAAATCTTTTTGTGCAATTTATAAAGCTTTCTTTTGTTTTCAAATAAACAGGCCTATGATTTAACATGCAGTTGCTTTTATTCCTAATGCAATGCTAAACAAAAATAAACATTCATAATGCAATGATGTTTTAATGTTTGACAAATGCAAGTATAATGTGACTATTTTCTAATGCAATGAAAACAATCCTTCTTTTTCTGTGATGTGATTGTATGAAAGTGAAAGAACTTAACAAACTCTCTACCTGAAGTTGCTCGATGCAGAAGGTTTTAATGTGCACTATGATAATTCTTTACAAACTTTTTTAATAAATCAAACCAAAGTACAAAACTAAAAGTGATTGTGTATTAATGGTCTTCTTGTATATTGATTGGGGGGGGGGGATGGAGTGTCGAGGATTGTTCAGCTTGAATTGCCCCTCTTTCCGTGGAGGCACTCAATTCCCCTGAGAACAACCCTCAACAACCAGGGAAAAGAGTAGCTAGGAGCAGGATCTTCAATTGTCGTAGCAGCTTCTTCCTCCCCTCACCTACAAACAAGAAAATATAAAGGTTAACTTTTTAATTAAGGTTGAAAACACACCTAAGAATCCTAAGCACACTATCATCATGTTTCACATCAGGTTCACCAAATCTATCAAGGGGTGTGAATGGAGACAAGTGCATATCAAAACTGACTTGCGGTAGCCTCTCTATGGGACTACATGCAGGGTGTTTCATCCTGTACTTTAGGAGCCAAGATGTGTTTCCAATATGTGAGGAGTGATTAACTATACTTTAATACACTATTTAAGTTTGGCCTATGAATCTATTGTCCGTAAGGTTGCATAGCTCTATACCTAGAAAGAGCGTGTTCATACAAATGCAAGATTAATGATTCATCAGTTATACGATCTTTGATAATTTTGTCCACTTCATGTTCAGTTTGCTTAGGTTGGGTATTTCTTTTTGTAGGTGGAGGGAACAGATTCTCACTACTCTCAGGTTCAGGTGATGCAATTGAAAACAAAGCTAAAAGCCTAGATAAACAGTGATCGTATGATGGAGAGATTAAATATTCATCAACAATACGGTCCTTAATTAATCCTTCTACTTCTATTTCTTCATTAGTTTCATTTTCTTTAGATTGGGTAATTGTATTATCAATAGATGGAGGTAAAAAAAGCAAATGGAGAGAGAGTTCAAGATTAGTGACTTGGGAGATTTGTCATATTTCTTGGGCATGGAGGTCTCATATACTCAACATGGAGTATATGTGACTCAAGAAAGGTATTTGAAGAACTTGTTAATCAAGTTTAAAATGGAAGATTGCAGGGTAGCAATTACTCCAATGGAGGTGAATCACAAATTGAGCAAACATGGAGGAGAAGAATTCAAGGACATGAATTTATATCAAAGTCTGTTTGGTAGTCTAATCTATGCTACTTTAACTAGGCCTGATTTGTCATATGCAGTTGGAGTGTTGTCTCAATTCATGCATTGTCCTAGGAGAGAACATTGGGTTGCAGGACAAAGGGTGTTAAGATACATTAAGGGTACACTCAAGGAAGGTTTGTATTATGGTTTCACATCAGATACAAATATTAAGATATATAGTGATACAGATTGGGCAGGTACTTGATTATAGGAGATCAACCTATGGGTACTTATGTTATGTGGGAGATAAGTTAATCTCTTGGTGTTCTAAGAAGCAACATACAGTTGCTTTGTCATCTACAGAGGCATAGTATAAAGGTATGGTTGAAGCTGCAAAGGAATTCATATGGTTAAAGACTCTCATGAAGAGTTTTGGCATCATTCATAGTACACCCACTATTCATTGAGATAACATGAGCTCATTGTATCGAGCTCCTAACCTTGTTTTTCATGCCACGAATAAACATATTGAATTCAATATCACTTTTTGAGAGAGAAGTTGATTGATAAGGAGATTGAATTCATACATATTTCAACAAAAGATCAGATAGCAGACATGCTAACTAAAGGCTTGGATGGACCAAAGCTACAAAGATTTAAAGATATGGCAGGTATAAAGAAGATGGAGAAAACCTCAATTGATGATTGAGGTAGAGTTGTTGGTGCATGGCAACCATCAATTGATGTTTTGGACAAAGGTTTGAAGTCAAAAGATGAAGCAAAGATCAATACATGAGGATTGAAGTTAGTGCATAATCAGAGAATGAAGGCTTGTATATACATGTACATTAAACATGCTTATACATTTGTAATGGTCACGAGTTTGTACAAAATACCTATATATACAAGTAGGAAAGTTAGGGCATGTATGAGATATGATGAATTAGAAGTTGTAAGATTCATTAGACACTTTACAAGTGAAGTGAATAACTTTCATCATTCAGATGTAAAGTTTTCTTGAATAGAAGAAAAGTTGCACCCCATATTTTGCTTAGTGCTCCTTCTGTGTTTAATCTTTTGTTGAATGTTTTTGTACAAGTCTAAGTCTATAGTAGAGTGACCTCTATACAAATTTTTATATCCTAATTGTGATCAGGGTGAGAGAATTGACAGTAGGAACATTTACATGTGTAAATGTGAAGAAGAGAAGACTACAGTAGGTGCAAATTCGATGATAATGTTTTGGTCAGTTCTCCTTCCACAATGTAAAGTTTTGAGCAAATAAGCACCCATTCTTTAAAGGAAGGTAAGCTACCTATGGCTAAAATCATTTGAATAAACGGGTTGTACTTTGAGAGAACTATGCATTAGAAGTTATAGGTGTCAAAGTCGACTATAGAGAAGTATAGTTTTACACAGGTGAATTGTTTGGAGTGAATCTCAAGATTTACTTAAGCTTTTGAGATGTTTTAACTTGAAGAAGGTGTGCAATCTTTAGGCAACACATCGTACGAAGTTTCATTAGAAAATTCACACATTTGATGAGTTAATGAGTGAGTTATGCGTAGCAAACTTTTCTGTGTAGTGACTTTCTTCACAGTTAGTGCAAAGATTGATAATCTGGAACTAGTCCTCCAAAATTGGTTGAGGTCTTGAGTTGTTCTTGATATAGAGGTGCTCTAAAATCAAGGATAACTTTTTCTTTTGGAGATTAACACTCTCCATCAGTTTTGAATGGTTTCATATCTAGTGACCAACATAGTTAAAAAATAGGTCCTACCTCCAATTTGAACTATCTAACGGCTTCCATAAATTACAGAAATTGGTGTGAGCTTTCTACTTAGACTCCTCAAGCTCAAGGACTCCTTGTCTTGCACAAAATGGAGTCTCACGTGCAGTAATCAGATGTATGTACATATATTACATTGTTTTAGTGATAAAAATCACTATTGACATAATGAAGTACTCTGAGTAGTTTATGTGCTTCCTCTTCTTCTACGACAAGAGTCGGTACTCAATCCTTTGCCTTGAACAATGATCTTACCAACTCCCATAACAGGATAAGAGGAGTTGTTGGTGCATGTAACAGTATTTCCTATAGGGGCAGGCTCGAGTGAAGAGAAGAAACTGCGCTGCGAGGTAATATGTTTGGTTTCCCCACTATCAAAGTACCAAACATGTTAGTCTAATGCAGACATGCACTGCTCATGAGAAGATATGTCAAAATTTCAAACTCTAGTAAATGCCCATTCTTCATCCTGCAGAAGATTAGCAGACTCTGTTTTCAATGTAGAGACCTCAGCAACAACCATTCTGACCTCTTTCTTCTTTACCTCTTTAGTAACCAATTTTGGACAACTCTTAATGATATGATCATTTGCTTCACATTTTTTGCAAAACAATTTCTGATTTTTTTATTTCTTCTCATCTTTGTCTTCCTTCTTCAATTGTGCAAAATAAGCGAATTTTTGCTTACTAGTAGAAGAGCTCCATTTTTCTTTGCCCTTTTGACTAGCCAGGAAAGCTTGATCTGCAACACACATAATAGAGCTATTCTGGATAGATTTATCTTCGTGCAACAGAACAGAAACTAACTCTTCAAATGTTAAGGCATTTGGATTGCCTTTCATCATCAAATGAAGAGAAGATGCAAAACTTTGATATGAGCCGGGGAGACCATTCAGAACAGTCTGCACAAGTGAATTGTCAAGAAGGACTTCATTAGCAAAAAACAATTGTTCCTTCAAATAGTTAATCTTTGTTAGAAAACTATCCATAGAATCACCTTCATTCATGTGCTCACTCTCCAACTATTTTTGGAGGTAAGCAACACAAGCCTCATTCCTAGCCTGGTACAATGTGGTAAGTGTATCCCAAGCATCCTTAGCTATTCTGCAAGAACAAATGTGAGGAATAATGGCACATTTGACCGACAAGGCTATCAATGCATGTGCCTGAGCATCTCTACCATCCCAACAAATTTTCTCTACAGTAGGTGCAACAAAAACCGAAGCACAAACAGGAATCTACAGAATATCTTCATCTTCAGCACCATCTACATGAGCTTCAGTACTTGTATTTGCAGTACCTATATTTGCAGTACTTGTATTTTTAGTACCTCTATTTGCAGTACTTGTATTCATAGGTGTAATAAGATGTTTTTCAACACCCTGCACAATATTCCATAGCCCCTTTTGCGACCAATACATGACGCATCATATAAGCCCGCAATGGGTAATTCGTACCATCCAACTTATCGCCAACAACCAATATACGAAATACATCACTGCTTTCACCCATGGCTACTGAATAAAATACCCTGATGCAAAAAAATAGTATATCTCGAAACGATGAATAGAACTACCCTGATAAGTTCAGGTAAACCTGTAGCAGACTTCAAGACGCGTATACGGGCAAACCAATACCTGTATATATCTTTGGCACAAAAAGAGATAGCTTGCACAAACGATTCCGACACCATAGAGAGGAGTTTTGATCTCCTAATCACCGTGAGCATGCTCACCAAATTTTGTGTGATTATGAGACTATGTTTGGAGAGGTGTCCACGATGCCCTAGATGAAGCAGTGACCTACTTTGGTACCAATTGTTAGAGTTAGATGTCTACGGAAGCACGCAAACAACACAAGGAAGAAGAAGAAGCTTGGAGCACAACACACAATACTGAATGTATTACCACTAGAATGTACAAAGATAAGTGACCCATTAGGGTTATAGGCATATATACAAGACGGGGGAAAAAACCTCCTAAAGAGGGAAAAAAGTGCCCTGATAGTGCTAATGTATTCACACACAAAACGACCTAAATATATCAACATCCCACATATGTTTCAATGTAATATCGAGTCCAGTAAATGTGGTTATCATCGAAATGCCTTGGTTAAAGAAACATAATCCATAAATTAATTGGGAAAAAAATAAAATCACCCATCGAGATATCGAGAAGAACCGAACATATATCGGAGCCAAAGCCTTCATACATGCAATAAAGAAGAAACTAATATATATGAGCTATGCCATACCAACTCAAGAGACCAAGAAAGATAATTTAGTGAAGCTATGCGACCAATACCAAGGTTTTGAAGATGTTTTTCAAAAGAAGGATGCAAATATTCTCCCATAACATAGACCTTATTATTGTGCCATAGAACTTCAAGAGAGAGCATAACCACCATTCGAACCAATGATCTATAGACTATCTATAGAGGAGCTTATAGAATTACGTAAGAATATTGATGAGAATCTAGCCAAGGGGTTTATCAAACACTCGAAGTCTCATGTAGGAGCTCTTATCTTATTTGCAAAGAAGAAGGAGAACTCTCTGAATGTGTGTAGACTATTGTGGGTTGAATAAAGTCACAATAAAGAATAAATATCCTCTACCACTTATATCAAAGCTCTTGGAATGTCTCGAAAAATCAAATCTCTTCATGAAGATTGACCTTTGAGGAGCTTACAATCTTCTCAGGATCAGAGAAGGAGACGAATGGAAGGCAACATTTCGAACATGGGCTTTTTGAATATTATGCCACTTGGTCTCACAAATGCTCTAGCTATCTTTCAACATATGATGAATGATATCTTTTGAGAGTATTTAGATGATTTTGTGGTAGTATATCCCGATGATATCTTGATATTCTCCAAAAATCTAGAGGATCATGAATATCATGTAAAGATAGTCCTAGAGAAACTCAACGAAAAAGGTTTATATGTAAAATTGAAGAAGTGCTCTTTCCATCAGACAAAAGTAGAGTTTTTAGGATACATTGTAAGGAATTTTTATGTACCCTACGAAGATCGAGACAATCCTTGATTGGCAACCACCTTCATGTGTTTTAAATGTACAATGTTTTGTAGTGTTTGCCAATTTTTATGGGATATTCATCAGAGATTACTCCAAGATAGTGACACCTCTTACCAAGCTTCCCAGAAACTCAAAATTGTCATGGACCAAAGATACATAAAAAGCCTTTCAAACCTTGAAATTAGCATTTACTAAAGCTCCAATTCTAGTTCATCCTGATTTTAGCAAGCCCTTCTTCCTAGAGATAGATACACCAGACTTTGCCCTAGAGGCCATTCTATCCTAATATGGAGATGATGGACACCTACATCTAGTTGCATATCATTCAAGGAAAAGTTACCCTCTAGATATTAATTATGAAATCCATGATAAAGAAATTCTTGCCATAGTGGATGCATTTGATACCTGGCATCACTATCTAGAAGGAGCAGCTCATAAAGTTACTGTGTATACCGATCACAAGAACCTAAAGTATTTTATGACTACCTGCATCCTTAATAGAAGGAAATCTTGATGGAGTAAACTTTTATCCAGGTTCAACTTTGTCATCACATACCGTCGAGGACATCAGCAATGTCAGTCAGATGCCTTGTCAAGAAGATCTTACCTTGCACCAAAAGAGGGTGAAGATATTTTTGATCAACAAAAGAGTGTATTACTCAAGCTTGAGCATGTCCATTTAGTAGCTATCCCTTAAAGCCATCATGAAGATTCAGCCTTGAATCATTTGATTCGCGAGACTACCATGAGATGCTTTTTTTTTATAACATTAAGCAAAAAACTCAAGAAGAAAAAATTCAAGAAGTAAATGAATTTCAAGAAAAGGATGGGTTATTATTCTATAAGAACCTATTGTATGTCCCTCTAGGAAAGCCCAGGATCCAAGTACTTCAACAATGTCATCACAACCTTGGAGCAGGACATTTTGGAGTGAATAAAACAATCAAACTCATATCAAAAAATTTATGGTGGCCTCAAATGTGGAAGAAAGTCAAACAATATATCTGATCCTATGATACTTGCAATATATCTAAGGTATTGTGACATAAACCTCATGGCCTCTTGCAACCCTTACCTATTCTAGAAAGGCCATAGGCTTCATTATCTATGGATTTCATCACAGATCTACCAAAGTCCGATAAGTATGATGCCATTCTTGTTATAGTGGATATAATTACAAAGATGATACACTTCATTCCAATTATCCAGGCAATGACAGGTGCCAACACTGCGAGACTTTTTGTCAGATACGTTTTTGAGATTCATGGATTGCTTGATGATATTATCAATGATTGAAATCCACAGTTCATATCTAGATTTTAGGACAATCTATGCAAGATCCTTGGTGTTCAAGTTAAATTTTCTATAATCAATCATCCATAGACCGATGGACAGACAAAACGATGTCGGAGAGATTTCCACATCCAAAGTAACATTCAGAAAAATAAAAATATTTTGTTTCTAAGATGGTTAACTTTTATCTCTCTCAAATCTATTTGATTAAATTCTTTGACTTGAATAATTTCTCTTAAGTACCTAAAAGCAACAAAACCATGAAGAGATGGACTAATCAAAGTTCTCATTATCTAAAATCCTTATGTGTATGAAGTCTTATATAGTTGAATACAAACAAGCTTATGAATAAGTATATTATAACCATGATCATGTGTTTGTGAAGCATGGGTATGAGCCATATGTATGCATGTGCGTTGATGTAGATGCATGGGTAAGAATGTATTGTAATGTTAATGGGTCTTTATGCTTATGTTTAAGTATATGTGATTCCATGTAGATGAAAAGATATGCATATATCTATGTGTGTTTAAATAAGTTCCTTCTCTTGTAAGCTTTTGTTTATCTATCCAAATGTTTTTATGCTGCTAAATGTCTATGCACAGTTGAGTTTGTTGATATATTTAGGTAGTGATGTGTGTGATCACACTAGGACCGTCGGGGCACTTTTTTCCCTCTTTAGGAGGTTTTTTTCCCCGGGCTTGTATACATGCCTATTGGCCTAATGGGCTACTTATCTTTATACATTCTCTAGTAATACGCAGTATTGTGTGTTAAGCTCCAAGCTTCTGCTCCTTCCTTGTGTTGTTCGCGTGCTTCCGCAGACGGCTATCTCCAACAATTGGTATCAGAGCAGGTCGTCGCTTCATATAGGGTGCCGTCGACACTCCTCCATTTGCAGTCTCAAAATCGTAAATATTTTGTTGAGCATACTCACTGTGTTTTCGAGATCAAAACTGCTTTGCTTTGTGGTGCCAAAATCGCGATCTGAGCTCGTTTTGGACTCCGAACGCACTATCACAATGCTTGTGCAGGCTATTTCATCTTTTTGTGCCAAAGGTATATACCAGTTTCTGTTCGCCAGTATAAGCGTCTCAAAGTCTACTACAGGTTTAGCAGAACTCATCTGGGCAGTTCCGCTCAACTTTTTGAGATACAGTCAATTTTTTGCATCAAGGTATTTTAGTCACCGGCCATGGCCGAAAGCAGTGATTAATTCCGTATGTTGGTTGTTGAGGATAAGTAGGATGGTACCAACTACCCATTATGGGCTTATAAGATGCAACATGTGTTGGTTGCAAAAGGACTGTGGAACATTGTGCAAGGTGTCAAAAAACATCCTATCACACCTACAACTGTTACAACTGCAGGTACTGAAGCTAATGCAGAAGGTGTCGAAGATGATGATATTCTGCATATTCCTATTTGTGTTGCGGTTTCTGCCACACCCATTACAGAGCAGATTTGTTGGGATGGAAGAGATAACCAGGCACATGCATTGATAGCTTTGTTTGTCAAACGTGTCATTATTCCTCATATTCGCTCTTGCAGAACAGCTAAGGATGTTTGGGATACACTTACCACATTGTACCAAGCTAGGAATGAGGCTCGTGTTTCTTATCTTGAAAAACAGTTGGAGAGTGAGCGCATGAATGAAGGTGATTCTATGGACAGTTTCCTAACGAAGATCAAAGACTTGAAGGAACAGTTGATTTCTACTGATGAGGTTATACCATATAGCTCACTTTTGCAGACCGTTCTAATTTGTCTTCCTGATTCATATCAGAGTTTTGTTTCTACTCTTCAGCTGATGATGAAAGGCAATCCAAATGCCTTGTCATTTGAGGAGTTAGTCTCTGTTCTATTGCAGGAAGATGAGTCCAGGCAGAACAGGTCCATTATGTGTGTTGCAAATCAAGCTTTCCTGGCTAGTCAGAAGGGAAAATGAAAATGGAGTTCTTCTACTAGTAAGCAGAAATCTACAAATGCTGCAAATTCGAAGAACCAAGACAAAGATGAGAAAAAATCAGAAAAGCAGAAATTGTTTTGTAAGTACTGTAAAGGGAATGATCATGTCATAAAGAATTGTCCAAAACTAGCTTCGAAAGAGGCAAAGAAGAAAGAGGCTGGAATGGTTGTTGCAGAAGCCTCTACACCAAAAACGGAGTCTGCTAATCTTGTACAAGAAGAAGAATGGGTGTTTACTACGGTTTGCAGTTTTGACCCATCTTCTCATGAGCAGTGCATGTCTACAGTAGACTCAGATGTTTGGTACTTTGACAGTGAGGCGACCAAACATATTACCTCACAGTGCAGTTTCTTCTCTTCACTCGAGCCTACCCCTACAGGGAATACTATTACATGCACCAACAACTCCTCTTATCCTGTTATGGGAGTTGATAAGAACATTTTGACTACTGCTAATGGTAGTTCTTTCACTTTGTCAGATGCTTTGTTTGTGCCAGGAATCAAGAAAAATTTGTTATCAGTTTCTGCATTAGCCAAGATTGGCTTGGTTGTGAAATTTGTTGATGACAGATGTACAGTTCATGATAACCAGATGCTTCTATGAATCAATTCATGACAGAACAAGAAGTAAACACAAAGGATTTGTCTAATCATGACCAAGTGGGAGATGAAGCACTTAGCTTGGCTACACTTCCAAACTATATGGGTGAATTTGAACAAAAGTTAGATTTCTTCCATGCCCCTACAATACGATGCAAGGACAAAAAAGCTTCTAAGGAAGTGCCAACCACTTTATAGGAGTTGAAAAAGGATAAAGTCTCTACAAGAACTAAAAAAGGCTACAGCTCATTACTCTTTGAATTTCGAAGAGTTTTTGCAAGTCAAGACCCACCTATGGAATAAATTAGCCAACCAATTGGATTTGAAGGAACAAAGTACAACAACCTAGGAAAAGAAGATTGAAGAAGTACCAACTATTAAAATACCTTTGGACAAGTGTAGCTGGAAGAAGGAATCAGGGCCAACATGTATCACCTATGTGGATGCTTCAACCTCTTGAGTTGCAGAGGTTTCAGATCAAGGCTTACGAGCTACATCCGCATATGTGCACTAATGGCGTGCGTGGCAAACCGAATCAACCAGGTCCAATGTGTGCAACCAGGACAAATCAGAGCGCCTCTAAAACATAATGCAAGATCAAGAATCAGACAATACTGACCACAGGGCGCGTGCGCGAAGCAAAGTCTGTCAAGGGAAACAAAGTCTGTCAAGGGACGACAGAGACGAAGAGGGGGAGAGTGTTGCAGAGCTAAAGAGCGCACAAAGCAGAGAAAAAAGACGGGCCCCAAAAAGTGTGTTGACCTAAGCTTCAACTTAGGGACTTGCGGAGAAAGAGACTATACCTCAATCCCCTCACAAGTGCATATAGTGGGGATACACGCTTTTAATTATCAATCCAAAGAGTATGCAAACCTAGCCGAGTGTATGAAGACATGCAATCACGTAATGGTCAATGCAAATGAACTACTCAAGAATGAAAATGAGGTAAATGCTTATCCTAACAAGCTTCAACTGTAGGTCAAGACGAAACGATACTTGGTGCAACAGCCGTCAGTATTTTGGACTTTTCTCCCAGCTCAGAGCTCCAAACATAGCGAATAGCATATGCGTTTCGAAGCTCTCGAGAAGACGCATCCAATGGCAGTAGTTTCGCTCAATTCCGACGCTCCTACTTCAAGTTATGACAGAAATACTGAATCGCGAAAATACTTTCCTACGCTTCAGCACTTCCTACACCTCGCACACACCTTTCCTACAGTAAAGAAACACTCTCAAGGATAGACAACACTCACAAGCACTCTTTCCAAGCAATACACATGCATACAAGCTCGCGAAGAAGAAGATGAAGAGGGAAGAAGACACAAATTCGAATTTTTGGGCTCTCTATTCTCACAATGGCAAAAAGTTTTTTACAAAGAGTCACATTTGACTTATATACTAGTGCCCTAAAAATGGTCCTTTCACACAAGAGACCGGCACTTTATTCACTAAGAGACTAATTTCCTACTATTGTACATGGGTATTCTCTACTTTTCTGTGGGGATGCATCTAGAGGACTCCTCTGTTGCATTTACAAGGGAAAATATATTACAAGAATGAATATGTTACAAAAATATGTGGTCCAAATCGGAAAAATTTTGGGGCCCGTCTTTTTTCTCTGCTTTGTGCGCTCTTTAGCTCTGCAACACTCTCCCCCTCTTCGTCTCTGTCGTCCCTTGACAGACTTTGTTTCCCTTGACAGACTTTGCTTCGCGCACGCGCCCTGTGGTCAGTATTGTCTGATTCTTGATCTTGCATTATGTTTTAGAGGCGCTCTGATTCGTCCTGGTTGCACACATTGGACCTGGTTGATTCGGTTTGCCACGCACGCCATTAGTGCACATATGCGGATGTAGCTCGTAAGCCTTGATCTGAAACCTCTGCAACTCAAGAGGTTGAAGCATCCACATAGGTGATACATGTTGGCCCTGATTCCTTCTTCCAGCTGCGTGCTTTTCCTTGGTGTGTGCGCCCCTGCGGGGCTTCCTGCAGAGATGTATCTTCAAATTTACCTTTTAGTGAAGCTGTTTCTTTCGTTGTTTTCTTTTGTTCCTCTTTTTACTCGTCTCGCCCTCGACACTTCTGCCCCCCTCCTGGACTCTGTCGTCCCCGACAGGCTTTTTGTGGCGACGTGTATAGGTTTGAATGACCTATTGCTCTCTTTGATTTAGCAGATTGGCGTGACATAGCATGAACTCCTTCCATTGTCGAGACTTTACTCCATCCTCTGGTGCCTGTCTATGATCAGCAAAGAAACTTATCTCGTAGGCCACCAGTCGCGCATTCAAATTGGAGGTCATTTTGATGAAGATCTCTGAATCCATTTCGAAGAAGCCCGTAAAGAATGCTTCTTCAAATGTCTGCATATATGTTGATGGTAGAAACATGAGCCGAGAAAAATATGCCATAATTGTCAACCGGCTTGGTATAGTAGATAAATCAAAAATTAAGGCCTCCGAGCCCTGTGTAATGCCGATGAAATTCAAAAAAGTATACTGTGCATGTTGGAACACTTCAATTACTGTAAGGAGCATGCTAAATATTTTATTTGTCATTTTGACTGCTAGGTCCGGAACTGTAGCATATCTTGCAAGCCAAAATTCCATGGTTTTGACCATGTATTCCTCTGTCGGTAGGTAGTTGTGTGGTGGACTAGGTAATAGCGGATAATTTAGCCATTGGTTATTAATGTTACCTTGTCGCTGGCCTTCCCAAAATTGCATCCATGCTCTTCGACGGGGTAGTGGGCAAAATGATGGGTTTACTTGAAGCTCATACGGGGATGCTTCCCACTGTACCCGTAGTGTAGGGTGCTTTTCCAAGAGCTTTCTTCTCCAAATTGGATTTGCTGCCTCAAATTCTACCTGAGTATATTTAAAAGTATCATACCGAAAATGGAGATTTTGATCAGGTTCCTTATTTGTAGCATGTTTTATGTAATGCCTAGTTTGTTCCTTCAAAAGCCCGTATGGTACATTGAATGGCCTGAGTATTTGCTCCAGTTGCTTGCTGTCGATTTGAGCCTCTTTCATTAGATTGATGATTTGATCTTCAAATTCAGTCGTAAGCTGGGACACCAGTAGTGCCCTTTCTGTCCTGTTCAGCTCTGCAATTTTTCGTGTGTTAGGTTCTAATGGAACCTCCTTTTCCTCCCTTATTGGTGAATTATACAAGGGGGGAGAGAGAGGGCGTACCTCTTCCTCCACAGTAGCCGAGGTCCCTGGCGGAACTACTGGTGTCCCCTGTTGTGCTTGCTGCTCTAATTGCTCCTGTAGTCGTTTGATTAAATCATCTTTTTGTTTGTTTTCCTCTTCGGCCTTAGCAATAGTTGCTTGATGTTTCATTAATTCCTGGGCCACAATGTTCATGTGCTCTGTGTCTTCCTTGCACTGTCGCAGGTAGTTATTCTCTGCTTTTTTCCATTTCATTCTGAGGGCTGTTGTGTCCTCCATATATCTCTTTTCCCAATCCGTTATAACTTCTTGCTCCTGTCTGAGCTGATCTTGTAATTTAGTGATCTGATCTTCCAGGTCTTTTACATTTGTTTGTCGGTCGTCAGTAATTGCTAGTGGCTGATCACTAATTAGAGCTGTCATTAGCTCTTTATTTCTTTGTCGCATGTTGTCAGCTTCCTCCATACTAGCCTTGAGCTGAGACTCTAATATTTTGCTGCGTGCTTGAAGTCGTGTCTTCTCAGTCTCGCTCGTCTCTAATTTCTTTGTTAATTCCTGTACTTGGTCTTTCAATTTTGTCTGCTCTGTTTCTAGCATCCTGTTTTGTGTTTTGACCTCTTGAAGTTCCTTTTCTTTGTTTAGAGCTTGTTCTTGCACTATGGATAGTTCTTCAGAAAGCTCTTTGCCCGTTTTTTCAAGCTCTTTCTTTTCTTGCATGGCTTGGTCGTAATCTTCATCAGCATCAAGCATTAACTGTTGTGTATCTAAAGCCGTTCGAATCATATCTTGTACAACAGGCTTGAGCTGAGCGATGTCTACATTTAGCCACGTCTTTGGTATTTCAGGAGTCTCTCCTGTTTGCACATCTTTGCCTTTTGCCACCTGAAGTGTCTCGTTGTGTGGCTGTCTAACTTGCAGTTGTATCTTGTGTTCTTCATCATGGCCTCTTGCTTCCTTCTTTTTAGTAGCACTCCCCTGAAACGTTACATCCATTGGGGAAGGTTCTGCTACAACTCTGATAGGTGTGAATGGTTCTTCCGTTTCTATATCCTGATCTTCATTTTCCTTTTCCGCAATCTCCTCATCGATCTTTGCGCTTGTGTTTTTCTGATTCATTTTTATATCTTGATCAATCGATTTGGGACATTCTGGTTCTTCACCATACTCCACTTCATTGAGTTCGTTCCATTGCCCATCATCTTTTGATTCGCTTTGAAGCTCCACATCTAACAAGGATGTGTCCTTTTCTTCTTTGTCATGAGTAGATGAGCTGGAGTTGTCTAATCCGATTTCACGGTATCGGTGGACCTTAGTGAGTCTTCTTTTTGTTTTTGACTCCTGTTGTGATTGCTGATAGTGATGCCCTTGCACTGGTAAGTTGACTTGTCCCTCAATGTATTTGTGCGTCTCTTCAAGTGCTTTAGTCAACTCTTCTTCCGTAATTTGCTTCTGTCCTGCAAGTGTCACTTTTGGAAGTACATGGATTCGTTTTTTCATAGGTATTCCTTCTTCATCTGTCTTGACTTCCCTTAGTCTTTTGGTGCCTCTCATTCTTGGCTGAGAGCTAGTTCCTGCCTCTTCCATACCTGTAGCACTTTTCTTCTTCTTGGGAACTGAGGCGGATTTCACATATGTAGCTAGCCCTTCTGAGGTTGGCATCTCTCTTAAACAATTCTTCATGTCCAAAGCTTCATAGATCAATAGTGTCAAGGCTGAACTGCCATTCAAGAATTTCTTCTGACCCCATTTCTTTTGGGCTTCAAACAATCGTTCTTGTACATAGCCTGTTAGATTCACTTTGTTGCCTATTTGTCTCATGGCATGCGACAGTAGTTGGACTACAATTTTTTGTGGGGCTGTGTACCTGTGCATACTTGGAAAACAGAAGTGTTGATGCACCAGCCGTACAGCATCTTCAATATCTATTCTGTTAATTTCCAGGAATGATTTTTTCTTGGGGTCATGGCATTCCTCTTTGACATTAGTAATTCCTTCTTGATTCCATCCAAAGGCTTTATTGATCAATTCCTGAGTGAATTGAATTGTCTTCCATGTGCCCACCTTGTCCAATACCTTTGCTTCTGGAACCGAAATCTTCGTAGCAGCCGGCTGTATAGTATTCATTACCTGCGTACATCTTTGGAAATCTGGTACGCATATAGGTATCTTCAAAAATGCTTCAATTCCAGCTTGAGTCCATACTTCCTCGATATGTGGTAACCCTTGTATTATAGTCTTGAAATCTTGGGACATGATAGGGAAATAATGATCCCTGTCCATAATCTTGATGGTTGCCATAAAGAGAAGTTCCGAGATAGGTTGGTCATCACGAAACCAATGTCCTCTGACTTTTGTTATTGACCCCGATGGAAGAAGTGGCACTTCTTCCTGCTGCGTAGCTTCTGAGTCAGAAGATGTCATCTGCACTCAATATAGAGTATGAATTAGTATCCATATGTTTCAGAAATCCTCCTCCATATGTTGATTAATAATCCGATGTTGCTTCGAGTGCATGGTGCCGTCCCTTTCCCGTGGGTGTGAGAAAGGTAATACCTGAATTTTTCATGTATTTTTATATTTTTTTTGCTGAAAAGAAAACATAAGAGTTAGTCCATAGCCGAAGCGGGTAATAATTTTTTGGAGTAATAGTTTTATGTATGTACAAGTGCTCTCCTATTTCCAAAGGGAAAATGTGCATGACTATCCGGAAGTAGAAGAAAGACGTGCCGAATGCTTGGCCTTGTAATGTGGCCCTATCATGCATACTTTGGATCTCGACAATTCCTCATGTGTGCAATTGGAAGTAGTTCCTTGATGTATGCAGCTTGTCTTGTCTTTCGGCACCCAAACTTGCTTCACTTGGGCGGAATGTACTGTATGCTCCACCTTTTTGATGAATGTGGTTCTTCTTCGGTAGTACGTCTGCTTATTTTGTTTTGGGAATCTCAAGTTGGTTTGTATTGCATCTGTAGATTCCTTCTTCCTCCAATATGTCCTTTTTCTCGGCTGATGTGTCTGTTGACCATTTTGATGGTGATAGCCCTTCTGAGGATGTTCCTTGTTTGGGATGGTCGTCCTTGGGGTACATGACTTTGGGATCCATATTTGTGTTCGATCAGGTTGTGCAGTTATCAGTTTCGTTGGGATCCATATGCTATTGAGTCGTGGTTGACTGAAGTGTTCGAAATTCTTTGTCTTCTTATTCGATTGGACACGCTGATGTCGGAGACTTTTCTGTTGCTGAAGGTATGCCTTCTTTTGATCTTTCCTTATCCACGCTAGTGTAGAATGTGGAATAGGGTATACTTTCACAGGTGTAGACTTCAATTCTTGCAGAGGAGTATTCTCTCTTGTGCCTTGTGGTTCTCTGGGCTGGATTTCAGGTTCTTGTGCACTCTTGTGACTCTCTATACTCAAAGATGGAGTGCACACACGACTCACGGTATTTTCACATGAAGTACTTGACGATGGGGTTTCTATAGTGCTAGTGAACATACAATCCTGACTTTGTTCATTGTGATGAACTTCTGGCTCCATATTAGCGGTTTTGTGTGGTCGTTCGTCTAGCAAACTAAATACCTCACGAGGCCCTATTCTGGCAGATATGTATCCTAAAGCCAATTGAATGGTTACCTCATATTCATAGATCCAATCTTGTCCTAACACCACATCTTCAAGCAGATCTTGGTCCTGACACACTAAGAGTCTCTGCTCCATAGTGTTGTTCCCCATATGTAAAGGTAAAGTTATCTCACCTATGCATTGAGTAATTTTTCCTCCTATTCCAATTAGCTGTGCCTTCGATGGCCGTAACTCCTCGTTAAGTCTCTGAGACAAAGAAAACCGGATGCAGCTTATGGCTGCTCCTGTGTCTATGAGAGCATCCACTAAGTGGTACTCTTTTCGTCCTGCTCCCAGATTCAGGTAAGGCTGTCTTCTTTGTTGTCCAGAGTTCTCAGTGGCTCTAAAATTAGCCATTGGGATGAGTTCTTCTCCTACTCGATATCTCTCGTCTCTTTCTCTCATCCACTCTTTCCGTTTTTTGATACGTTCTAGGGCTTCTTGTCTCGCTTCTTCTCGTATGCGTTCTTCTTCCTTTTTCCTACTCTGAGCTCCTAACAATCGTGCTAGCATTTGATCAGTCAAAGGCTCCATGAATCTTTTCACTCTGCATCCACTGATGTAGTTGGGAAGAATGTCTCCGTCTAGTGTGGCGAGATTGACTGCACCACTAGTAGAGATTCGATTTATAATCATGGGTCCATATCCGCGTTTTTGGAGCTTCTTTGCATGTTGTTTGAGGGTGTAAACTAGGACTAAGTCACCTTCTTTTAGTCCCTTGTCTTTTATATGTGCATCATAATAAGCCTTTTGTCTCCGTTTAGCTGCATAAATGCCCGCTACTGCTTGCAATCTAGTCTCGTGCAGCTTTTCAATTTGATCTAATTGCTGAGACAATTCATGGCCTTTCCACTCATATTGCTGGGCCACTTTCAGTGTAGGTACTAAGAAGTCAATTGGCAAAATCGCATTCTGCCCATACACTAGGTTGAAAGGTGTAGTTCCAATGGCCGTTTTATATGCCACTCGGAAGGCCCAAATTGCGTGATGCAATTGTTTGTCCCAATCTGACCTTCCATTATTGACAATCTTTGTCAATACGGTACATAGTACCTTGTTGGAACTTTCAGCTTGTCCATTAGCTTGAGGGTGGTATGGGGCTGATTTTTTATGAATCACAAGAAAGTCGTTCATTAATGACTCAATGACCTCGTTTAGGAAATGCGTTCCTCGATCACTCACTATCTCAATCGGTAGTCCAAAGCGTGTGAAAATGTGCTCAAAGAGAAATTTTGCTGTGGTTTGAGCATCATTCTTTCTAGTGGCTTTTGCTTCTACCCACTTAGTCAAGTAGTCGGTGGCTACTATGATGTACTCAGCATGAGATCCTTTGGCCGGTGGATTGATAGGTCCTATGAAGTCAATTCCCCACTTGGTAAATGCTCTTGCACAAACCATCGGTCTTAAAGGCATATCATCTCTTCTAATGGGATATTTTGCTCTCTGGCATGTTTCGCAGCTTCTCACATATGTTTCCGCATCCATATGTAGAGTTGGCCACCACAAGCCTGCAAAGAGAATCATCTTGACCGTTCTGTCTGCTGAAAAGTGTCCTCCTGCAGCTCATGCATGTGCCATTTCTAAGACGGAAAGATATTCATTTTCATGAATGCACAGTCTTAGTTGGTTATCCTTCCCGCGTTTAAAGAGTTGTTTTCCCATGATGGCGTAATCCTTGCTCTGTTCTTCAAGAGCACGTTTCCTTGCTAAGGTAGCTCCATCAGGATACTCTCGAGTTTTCATGAACTTTACCAGAGGCATGCTCCACCTTGGTGCTATTGTAGAATAGCATAATGTAGAGTTCTCGTCTGGGATTTGTTCTTGACGGGTCGGGCAGGTTGATACATAGTTATGTGCATCTCGTTGCATAGTTGGCCAATATATGCCAAATCTCTTGAGTGTTTGCCATGTTCCATTCGCATTCAAATGAGTGTTCCATTGATTTATGTGTGCTTTCTGAAGCCACATTTTTTGTTCTCCTTCTTCCACACATCTCATCAGCAGTCCGCTTGAATCCTGGTGGTACAAACTTCCAGCAATAATGTGAAGGTTTTTAGTCCTCCAGAGATCTTGCTTTTGGTTTGGCGTAATCCCCTCTTTAGGTCCATGTGTAAGTATCGGAATCAATTTTTCGGCCCATTGAGGACATACTTCCAGGTTAAAGAGATAGGTATCTGGCAGATCATCAGGAACTCCTATGGGTGGTTCTCCATGGGTCATGCGAGATAAGTGGTCTGCCCTTATGTGTGTGTTTCCTTTCTTGACTATTACTTCAAAATCAAATTCCATTAGCAATAAAAACCATCGTACTAGTCGTCCTGTATTGCAAGGCTTGTTGACTAAGTACAATAGAGCTTGATGATCAATGAAGAATTTGAATTTGTTTGCCAGTAAGTAATGTCTGAATTTCTTTACTGCGTATACCATCCCTAGGCCTTCTCTCTCAGTAGTGGTATAATTGCGTTCCGCTTGATTTAACTGCCTACTGGCATAGGCTATCGGGTGGTCTAATTTGCCCGTATCAGCTGGTTGAGCTAAGATGCAACCAATGGCAAACTTGGAAGCATCAACATGAATATGAAACGGTTTATTCCAGTTGGGGACTCGAAGAATAGGTGCTGAACTCAATCGATTCTTCAACTCATTAAAAGCTTTTTCGCATTCTTCGGTCCAATTGAATTGAGTTAATAATGCATAAAGAGGTCTAGCAATTATGGCGTACATATGTATGAATCTCCGATAGTAACCACAATGTCCCATAAATGCTTGAACTTCTTTAGCAGTTTTCGGTCTCGGTAAATTCATAATGACTTTGATTTTGTCTTCATCTGTGGAAATTCCATTCTTAGAAACAATATGTCCTAAGATTTTCCCTTGTCGCACCATGAAGACACATTTTTCAGGATTGAGGCATACTCGATACTGTCGACATTTAGCAAAAATCTTTTCTAGTTCTGGGATGTGCTCTGATCGTATAGCTGAATATGTACACAGATCATCCACGTATACCTCCATGCTCTTTCTCAAAAATTCCTTGAACACATGACACATCAGTCTTTGGAATGTAGCTGGGGCATTCGTTAAACCAAAAGGCATGACTCTAAAGGTGTATACCCCCCATTCAGTTGCAAATGCAGTCTTATGTTGGTCCTCAGGAGCAATAGCTACCTGATTATACCCTGAAAAGCCATCCAGAAAACTATACACTTCTTTCCCTGCTACCCTTTCCAAGAGATGGTCAGTGATTGGTAGGGGATAGCTATCCCTTATGGTTACAGCGTTCACTTTTTTCAAATTGATGCACACTCTTAACTTCCCATTCTTCTTTTGTACAACCACCAAGGGTGACACCCATTCCGTGTGCTCAATTTCGTAGATGAATCCAGCATCTAATAACTTATCTATTTCTTCTTTTATCTTGGCTGAATACACATCATTATAAGTATATGGTCTCTGTTTCGAAGGTTTGGCCTCGGATGTCATGGGGATTCTATGCGCACATATAGATGGATCTACTCCTTTTAAGTCCTTATAAGTCCAAGCAAAGACATCCCGGTATTCTCTTATGAGTCGAATTAACTCTTGTTCTTCTTCTAATGAGACATCCTGTCCTATGAAGGTACATCGTTCTTCTCCTCCTTCCATAGTCACAACTATTTTTTTGGTTTGTTCCTTATTATCATATGCTATTCCAGGTTGTGCTTCTCTTTTAGGCATTTGAATAGCAATTTTCCTCTCCTCCACTTCATATTTTTTAAAATGAGCTGGTACCTCAAAGTGGTCTTGGGGTTTGTTTTCTTCATCTTCTAACTCCCTTTCAACTTCTAATTCTTCTTTTCGTGTGAGTTCCTTATGTTTTTCATTGGCAGTGATATCCATGTTGGTGGTACTAATTCCTAGATCCATGGGTTCTGGTTCCATTTCGATGCTCTCGTAGTCCTCCTTCCAGTCTTTCTCGATCACTTCTCCTTCTTCCGCCTCCTGAAGGACTACCATATACAGGCTAACGTCATAACCCTCCTCGTCAATACATTCGTTCATGGTTACTACTTCTTCGTTTACACAGACATCGAGGGTAGCTAAGATTTCCATCCAACCGTGAGGCTCAAATTCTTCGTCTGGAAATACTTGTGGCATATAAGCCGGATCTTGTACCGATCTCACTACACCTTGTTTCTGCTGCCAACTTTTTCTTCTCTCTTCTTCCTTTTTTGTAGCTTGGCATATCCATAGGTGAGTGTCCTCGTTCATCTAGGATTGGTCACTAGAACCTGCACTATGAACAGATTGATCATCTTCCTCTTTATGGATTTGATTCCATTGTAGAGGTGGCACATCTTGATAAGTGTATGTATGTAGGTTTATCCTAGTGGTGGTTCCTGCGTGTTGTAGGTACACTGCATCTTTTCCCCAATCTTGTACGACCTTTAGCTGTCTCATGAATGGCCTTCCCAAGATCATTTCATAATTGCTTGGCCTTTCAAATTGACATATTGCTAAAGTATGTTCGAATTCCACTCCGCACGTAGTGAAGACTACTCGTTCCAACAATCCTAAGGGTCTTTCCGTATGTCCATCTGCCATTTGAATTTTCATGCGTGTTGGTCTCAATGCTGGTTTTCCCCATTTCTCCCAAATTTCTTTGGTAGCAATGCCAACACCGGCTCCTGAATCGAGTATGGCTTTGGTAGTATAACCCCTATAGGTGATTGGTAGGCATGTATTTCCTTCATCTCCTTCACTAAAGTCTCCTACTTTATCCACTGGAATTCTCACCGTTTTCACTTCGTCAGCTACCTCCTTCTTTTCCTCCTTGACTTCCCATTGATTGATCAATTTCTCTTTTAAATGTGGTTTTACCTTTAACAGTTCCTCGAATGTTAGGGTACATGGGATTTTCACCTCTCTAAGACGTTGTATGATCTCCGATGTTTGAACTGATGGATTCGTTTCTCGTCTCTTTATTGATGGAATGCGATACAATTCTGAGTTGTGCTCGTATTCCCCGGTGTAATTGGGTAGCTCCTTTACATCTTCCTCTTCTTTGTCACTTGCATCCATTGGAAAAATTTCTTCTGAATTGAGTTCAGGTATTGAACCCTCTATTTCGTTTTCTGCTTCTAATTCTTCAAAGGGCGGTTCCATTCCTTCTACCTTTTTCCACTTGTCCTCTTGAACTCGTGCCCATAGATCCTTCGTCCAGTCTCCTTTTATTTCAGGGACTATGGATCCTTCCTTTCTCTCAATACCAATTTCATCATTCAGAGGTCTATTTACTTCAGGCTTTTCCTGAGTGTTTAGGCACTCTTGGAATTTTTCTTCGGAAATTCGGTTGTTTGGTAAAGGTGATGCGGGTTTTTCTAATGTTTGTTGGGCAACTTCTATCAATTTTTTGCAGATTTCCAGTCTTTCTTTCTCTAAGTCGCCTCTCGGATACTCTCTCTCATGTTGTTCTATGGTAGGTCCTGCTTTTATTCTCGCCTTGTATGCCTGAATCCACATGGCTAATTCTTCAGGCATTGGGTCTGCTAATACTGATCCTACCTCCTTACTTTTATTCTCATTTTTATTTTCTTCTTCCTCTTGCGGTTCTTTTGTTGGTTTCTGTTTACTCTTTTCATTTTCCTTCTTTTGTAATAACTTTTTTTCTTTTATCCTGTCTCTCCGGTTCTTCCATCTTTGTGATCTTTTACTAGCAATACTTCTCTCTGGTTCTTCGGAGTCTTTCACTCTATGAGGGATAGGTGTAATTCCCTCTTTGTCACTTTGATTACTTCCGTCTGTTTTATTAGGGTTCTCTCTAGCCTTTGCTCTTGTTATGGCTTTTAAAGGTATAGTGTACTCTTTGTCACTCCCTGATGATTCAATTACTTCTATCACATTAATCTGCACATTAGAAGTGACTTTGTTGGGATTCTTAGGACAATCTCTGAAAAGATGTTCCTTCCCACAATCGCTACAGTAGCCTTCCCAATTTCTTTGTGGTGGTGGTGGGTTTGGCAATGTACATTCTCTAATATAGTGGTCACCTCCACATCTGTAGCATGGTCCTCTGGGTGCAGGCGGTCTATTCATTGGTCGAGGTGGCATGGTTGCTCTAGGAGCTGTGTACATTAAGGGCACATAATCCTGCTCGTACTTATATGAACTCTCTGGTGTCTCCATGCCATAAGCATATGGGTCATATTGTTGCCCATATTCCATTATTGAGCTCTCATAACCAGAGTATGTTCCTTGACTAGGTTCGTAAAATGAGTCATATGGTTCACTGCTAGTCAAAGGTGTGGCTGGCACTATAGCTCTTTCTAGATTTTCCTCTGGTTGCGCTATCTTAACTGGGACAACGTTCTGAGGGTGGGGCGGTTGTTGTCCTAGCACTGGTTGGGGTTGCGTATATCCCTGGTATGCGTATGGTCGTGGTATTGGTGCCTGCGGCTGATATGAGGGATATCTAAAGGCTTCTCCTCCCTGCTGGTTCTGTGGGTATCCATATGGTCTCACATAAGGCTGTGTGGATCTGGTTTGCCTATTGTAAGGGCAGTTCTCAGTGCTATGGTTTGTGTATCTCTGCTCTATACTGCAATATTGTAGTGGTCCGGGGATAGAGGGTCTATGAGGAGCATAGGCAGGTGGTGGGACTACTCCCCTAGTACACAAATGAGAAGGATGATCTCCTCCGCACTGCATACATCTTCTAAGCATAGGCATTCTCATAGGATTGGTGGGATAATTCCTCTGTCCTTGAACACTCAGTTTTTTTGCGACTAAATCTGCTATTTCCTCCACATTGTTTTTAGAGTTTGATGTGCTACTGGCTGATTCTTCGCTTTTCAAGCTACCTGGAGGTATTTTCAAGTCTTCTGCAAGGTTATCTTCTAGGTCTATACATTCCTTCATACATTCTTGCAACGTTTGAACTCTCTTTACGTACACTAATGACCTCAAGGTTCCGTTCAATAGTCCTTCTAAGAACAATGATACCATTTTGTTTTGTGTTGGTCTCTCTTCTACGGGACATCTATCCACATACTGCTTGAATCTCCTAGCTGCCAATCTTACTGACTCTGTAGGGACTTGTTTGAAGCTGTGGATTAATGACGAAGAATTGTTTTTAATTCCAGATTTGGTAAATTCTTCAATCATTTCTTGATATACCTGATCCATGTTCTGAAAGGTATTTGGATCCAATGGCTGAAACCAGGCCAGAGCTGTGTCTGACAGTGTAAGGCCAAAAGACTCATATTGAATCATGAAGTCATCTACCTGCTCGACTCTAACTACTTGTTTAAATTCTGCTATGTGATTATAGGGTTCACTAGAGCCATCATAATGATTTCTCATGCACTTGGCCACTTGGATCGGCCTTAGTCTCCTTCCTGCTTCCGGTTGTCTAGGCATTACAGGGTAGTTGGGTCTTCCTATTGGTATGCCTGGTCCTCGTATTACCTGTGGTCTGACTGGAGCATGAACTCCTTGTCTTGGGTCAATGGCTGGTTGTGGCCAGTAGTTAGGATTAATGGCTGGCATTGCGAATTGTACATGTGGTCTGACGGGGATCTGGGTTTGTTGAGTTTGTTGTGTTTGCCCCGATTGTGAATTGAATCATTTTGAGAAGTTCCATGTGGATTCCGTGACGTAGTGGCTTGGTCCCTTGGGGGGAACACTGGGATGTTCTGATATTTCAGCTCAACTCTCTCTAATTCTGTGATTGGCCAATATCTTCTGTGATTTTTGTCCAAATATGTGATGATGGTGGGGAACTCAGGGTCTTGTAACTCATAGATGGTAACTGGATTAGGAGCAGCTTCCCATATAGAGGAATGGGCTCTGAGCAGGTGCGCCATTCCGTTGATCAAATACACATCTATCAGAGTATCATCCTGGGGAACTAGGTCTCCTCTCCAAAGTTTAGTAATTGTTGATCTCCCTCTAGGAGTAGTTACTTGCTCTTCGTTTCCACCTCCATTTAAGCTCGAAGCATTATTTTCCTCACCACGCTCATTAATGATTTCCGGGTATTCTGTGACCACGTATTGAATGTCTCGTTTGTCCATGTATAGTCCTCCTATGTACTTAACTGCTGGTCTTGGCACTATGTAGGCCTCTGAAGCCTTCCTCAGTCTGGCCACTGATCTGTTTAGACCATCCAAATAGATAGGGATCTCATTGTGGTTGGTGCTCACATACTCTAAGGAAGTTCTGTATTCTCCCTCAATGATGGACATCTGGCCAATCATGGGCACAGTGTTTTGCATATCCTCGGAAGCCATGGGGATTTCTCCTTCTGACTCACTGGAGGTCTCAGAATAGTGTGAACGGCTACTTGGTTCGGCTGCACTCCCTACGGAAGAAATTACACTTCTTCGGCTTCCTAGGGTTCTTCCGGATCTCAGGTTCATTCACTTAAGAGCTCTGATCAAATCTTGTCCACCTCTAGCCTCTAGAATTCTAAGTTATGGCTTAGAAGTCTAGGAAAAAGTCAGGCTGAAAATGACTGAAAGAAAATTTCAAGTCACGATACTTGATTCTCACGATCTCTGAGGGAACGATCGCTGACTGACACGATACTTGGACGAAACGATCGCTGGAAAACGATCTCCGCCCAGACGATACTTGATGGACACGATACACGATATCTGAGTTTGAAACGATACTCGATACCTGAGTCCAGACGATACACAATACACGATACTTCCCCAAACGATCTTTGGCAAAACGATCTCTGGACTCCACGATCTTTGGTCAACACGATACACGATCGACGATACTTGGCTCAAAACGATACGCGATCGCTGGTAAGTATCGCGATCTCTGAGACGCGATACACGATACTTGACCAAAACGATACACGATCTCTGTCTCTACGATACTTGATCGAACGATACACGATACTTCACAAGTATCGCGCTCTTCAGGCCACGATACACGATATTTCACTAAGACGATACTTGCCACTGACGATACACGACCTTTGGTCGGTATCGCGATCTCTACTGACCCGACGATACACGATCTCTCACGTAACGATCTTTGGCAGACGATCGCTGACCGCAACGATACACGATACTTGTTGGGTATCGCGATCGCTGAAGACAAGACGATACCGATACTTGAAACGAAACGATACCGATCTCTCCTAAGTATCGCGATCTCTGGTAAATGATCTCTCACTGAGACGATCGACGATACTTGAGCCAAAACGATACCGATCTTTAATCAATATCGCGATCTTTGAACCAAACGATACACGATCGCTGATCCAAACGATACACGACCCACGATATCTGACCGAAACGATACCGATCTTTGACCTCAACGATCGACGATCTTTGGCAAGTATCGCGATCTCTGGAACACGATACTTGAGCCAACGATACACGATCTTTGGACTCAAACGATCTCAGATCGAGACGATATCGATATTAGGGAAATATCGCGATACTCGACCACAGGAGTCCACGATACTTGACAAGTATCGCGATCTTCTACCGTGGGAGCAAAAACGATACTTGACCCTATTTTTCAAATTTTTGCAATTGTTTTTGAGGTTTGATTCAATGCACTTGTTTAATGCACTCTCCTCCCCCTTCTCCACTCTCTGGATCACTCAAAACTCACCTTTTCACCTCAGTACAACCCAAACGATCTCTGACGCAGGTCGTTTCAGTCTGAACTTGATTTGATTTTTTTTTGAATGATGTAAAAGGATTAGGACTTGCTAGGCTCACCTCTGATGCACTTTCAACTCCTTTCTCACTTCCCCTTGCTTTGTAACACTCCAGCTCGCCTGAAAACTCGCCCACGATCTCTGCAAGCTCTCACGATACCCGACTGCTCTCTCCACGATACTTGTTCACAAGTGATTTGAAAAATGAAATTTTTTGGCTTTTATACTTGGGAATTTCTAGCTATCAAAAAGGAAAATTTTTGAACAAAACTAAAGCCTACTCTAATGATTTAGACTACTCTCTACTCACTCCTACTCTCTTCCCTAATCTATCAACTCACTACACACACTCCAAGAATGAGAAGTAGCAAGTGCGGCTGAAAATGACTCACCAAAGAAGAGAAGATTTTCGCTCCTCCAAGTTCTTCAAAGGAAAAAGCTACTTACCATCACACGAGTGCCTCGGTTTGATTCGTCATTCCCCGGCAATGGCGCCAAAAAGTGTGTTGACCTAAGCTTCAACTTAGGGACTTGCGGAGAAAGAGAATATACCTCAATCCCCTCACAAGTGCATATAGTGGGGATACACGCTTTTAATTATCAATCCAAAGAGTATGCAAACCTAGCCGAGTGTATGAAGACATGCAATCACGTAATGGTCAATGCAAATGAACTACTCAAGAATGAAAATGAGGTAAATGCTTATCCTAACAAGCTTCAACTGTAGGTCAAGACGAAACGATACTTGGTGCAGCAGCCGTCAGTATTTTGGACTTTTCTCCCAGCTCAGAGCTCCAAACATAGCGAATAGCATATGCGTTTCGAAGCTCTCGAGAAGACGCATCCAATGGCAGTGGTTTCGCTCAATTCCGACGCTCCTACTTCAAGTTATGACAGAAATACTGAATCGCGAAAATACTTTCCTACGCTTCAGCACTTCCTACACCTCGCACACACCTTTCCTACAGTAAAGAAACACTTTCAAGGATAGACAACACTCACAAGCACTCTTTCCAAGCAATACACATGCATACAAGCTCGCGAAGAAGAAGATGAAGAGGGAAGAAGACACAAATTCGAATTTCTGTGCTCTCTATTCTCACAATGGCAAAAAGTTTTTTACAAAGAGTCACATTTGACTTATATACTAGTGCCCTAAAAATGGTCCTTTCACACAAGAGACCGGCACTTTATTCACTAAGAGACTAATTTCCTACTATTGTACATGGGTATTCTCTACTTTTCTGTGGGGATGCATCTAGAGGACTCCTCTGTTGCATTTACAAGGGAAAATATATTACAAGAATGAATATGTTACAAAAATATGTGGTCCAAATCGGAAAAATTTTGGGGCCCGTCTTTTTTCTCTGCTTTGTGCGCTCTTTAGCTCTGCAACAACAAGGTAGGAGATATCAATGAAGGTGATGAAGGAAATACATCTCTCCCAACCTTTCAAGGATATATGACCAAATCCATACTAGATACTAGCACTAGAGTAGGAATATCCACCAAGGAAATTCAGGAAAAATGGGGAAAACTAGACCTATGACCAACTAGGATGAAACTTCAATTGGCAAATGGTCATGTAGAATCTCCTTTAGGACTCCTAGAAAATGTAACCTTGACTACTTGTGGAGTAAAATTCAAACACACCTTAGGCATATGCCAATTTGGCAAGACAGGTAATTATGAGATGATCCTAGGAAGACCTTTCATGTGATAATTTTAGTTCAAGATTGGGGATGATATCCATTATATCTACAACACTAGGGCACGCCCACTAAAATAAATCTCTGAAATGTCTCTTTATAGAGTTTTACCACACCTTGAACGGAGTCCCATCCATAGAGAGGAGTTCAATCAAAAGTGCTAGATCTAGTGATCAATCGTAGATGAATGAAGATACCCAACTATGGATGTGAAAGGAATCCCAAAGCGAAGAAACAAGGATACAAATGTGGAATCCAAGAAAGGAAGGAGAATGATCTATAAAAGACCCAATGTATATGCCAAAAATATTTCTAGATGGATCTTTTGAACCCCACGAATGGATGGAAAATAAGCTACACTAGATGTATGTGTAAAAGAATAAGTGTTAACCATGAACGAATGGGTAAATGAAGAAGAAATATGATTTGAGCTTGTACATGGTAGTACTCCAAGAAGTAGAAGAAGGAGAGATAATAGAAAAAGAATGGAAAGAAGAACATGGAAGTATAGAATGGAAACCAAATTTAATTAAGGAGAACAATATGCAAAAGAAGTGGAAATGGAAGACTCGGATACAAATTCAGAAGAACCATCTACATATGAAGAGGCCAAGAAGAAGCCAAAATGGAGAAGAAGAGATAGAAGCTCTACAAGAAAATTAGACTTGGGAATTAGTTCCCCAAGACACCATGTCACTCTAGCACAATGTCGAGTACCAACATGAGGAGGTTCACCTCATAAATTTCAATCCGCGGAGACGTGAGGACTGGTATGAAGACCGTGAGCAAGTGAAGGCACAACTGCATGAGTGAAAGCACACAAGCATGCACACACATACACACACACGTGCACAAGGTAAGAGCAAAGAGTGGAACAATGGAAGGACTTCGATTACAAAAGAAATCTATTACAAGAGCTCAAATCTCTAACAAGCTAACCTCAAAAATGAGCTCTCCAGCCCTTTTTATAGTTTTTTGAGTGGTTTTGGCCCTGTCGAGACCTAGTCTTTGGCCAATGTTAAAAATTAGGTCCCATGGCTTATTTGGGGCTCAAACGGAGTCTTAAAATTATGAAAATTGGTAGGATGATACTTCTAATACTCCTCAAGCTGAAGGACTCCTCGACTTGAACAAAATGGATTTTCAAAAATGAAAAATGGTATTTACAATGGTTTTTAGTGATAAAAATCACTATTTTTATAGGGATTTCTTCTGAAAATTTGACATGTGCTTCGTCGAGCTCCCTACATGCTCCTTGTTCTTGTGTGTCCACTTCCTTGATGTGCTTCCATGATTGTGCTTGACCTTGAGTGTCAGCACTCCCCCCTCTTGAGTTTGTCATCCCTGACATACCCTTGTTGGACTGGTTGTTTGATGTAGTACGTTGAGAGGTAATGTCCTTCATGTATCAACGAGAGCGGTCCATCTTCCAAATGTAGCTTGGTCAGTTGTCTGGTTCTGCAGTTTTCCACTGCTAGCCTATGCGAGAGTTGGTCCCATTGTATGTACTTCCTTGGATTTGAGTTAGATGGTGTATTTTGTGCTTTCAAAGATTGCTGGTGTGTACATCTTCCTTGTGACTTTCAAAATGTGCTTTTTGCTCAAAAGAGAGTATCAATGTCGATTTTGAGCAAGTATCATCTATGAATTGCCTCAGAGTTACTGATGTTGTAACCTTGATGTCCTCTAGATCTTTCAAGGATGGCTTTCACGGTTTGCATGCCAAGTACTTGTAACCCATAATGAATGATGGGAAAGTGTGTTAGTGCATGGATTGAAGAAAATATGTGCCTTGTACATGGCCCTGTAATGTGGCCCTATGCATGTGTACTTGGGGAATGCATTGGAAGAAGTATGGTGTGAAAAATTGGGTCTTGAGCAAAGTGTTCAAGGGCATGCTGACGAAGAGGTCTCCTAATCTATCATGGTTATAGTGTTGAACAAGTAGGCGATTCTTACCATGGTGAAAGGTCCATCGATCTTGATTCTTCGTGTTGTACTCCCACATGGTGATTGGCCATTGGCTTGTCTTTTGATGTTGATTGATGGCCTGGTGGATGGTCCGCTAATGAGATTCCTCGAGCATATGGTCCTGCCCTTTCTCTTTCTTTTTTCCCTCTTCTTTTTTTTCTTTTTTTTTGGAGGAATAATGTCACAAAACAAGAAGAAAGATGTTCGCATCAATAAAATATTTCACATATGTCAAGTGTGTCTCATGTGCTTGGGATTTCTCAACTGTCTTTATGCACCGACATGTAATGTGGCCCCATACTAATGCTTACTTTGGAAATGCATGACCTGAATTGTGCAAAAAACAAGGTTATGTCAAAGGCACATGGTTGTTGCACGTCAAGGCTTTCGAAGTTCTTGCAGATGTTGATGCAGCCTTTGTTGGAGGTATCCATGGATCTCGATCATTCCCCTTTATAGGGATCCATTTGAGAATAGTGGTTGGCTGCATACCAATTACTTTTGGCCTTTTCATCATCGGGTGGTTTCTTACATTTTGTATCCGGTGTGGTTGGCTCTTTGGTTTTGTGGGGGTTGCTGGTGCTTTTGACTTCCACACGGATGCCTTTGATGATTTTCTTCTTACTATTGCCGAAGAGGGGAATCGATGTTCTTTTGATCTCTTTGCTTGGTTTTCACTCTTGCTTCTCCTTGCCTTCTTTCTGACCCTATAGGATAGGCTTCTATGGGATTGATGTTCAATTGTAGTTCTTGGAAGTATGAGAGTCTAAATGCACTATTTGTTGCACCTGAGTCAATCAATGCTCTCATAGTCCTTACATTATTTCCATGTCCTACCTCTATGGTCACAAAGGGATGTTGATCAATTATTCGAGAAGCACGTACACTCAATCTTTGACACACGGACATGTGATATCGTGGGGCTTCAAGATTGACATCTAGGCCTAGTCAGCGTAACTTATTTTTCCTAATACGTTCTCTAGCCTTTGCCTATGCCTCTTCTCTAACCCTTAACTCTTCTTCTTTTCGCTTCTTAGCAGTGTTGAGTCTCACTAGCATATCCTCTGTAAGAGGTTCTTGATATAGTTTTTGGAGCAAAGAAATCCCTAATTGGTGATTATGAAGAACTTGAAGCAATTCAAGCAACAAAATGAAGCCAAAGAAGTCATTTGAGAAAGTGAAGAGATCTCTCAAATGTAGTATGTATACATATGTACATTACAAATGGAAACTCTTGTACTATGAGTATAGATGATCATTAGAATGATAAAAAGTAATCTAATAGACATGGGATGAGTCTAGAATCATATGTATATAAGTCAATAATGAAAAGAAATAGGAGAGAGAGTCATTAGAAGGCAAGTGTCCATGTGATAGATGTGTAGAGAGTCATCTCCATGAGTTAGCATTGGGTCTTTCTCTGATTTCTCTCAGCCTGATCAAGTGGATCAAGAAATCTTTTGTACGCATCTAATCTAGAATCTAATCAAGCTATGTTCAAATTTTCAAGGCCTAATTCCTTTCAGGTTGTGTGTATGATCAATAGGAACATGTATATGTAAAGTTTGCAGGTATACCTCTCAGAGTCATGCACTTTTTCGTGTCAATGTTTTGCTTGGATCTCAGTGCACAGTGTAACGTTTTTGATGAGTGAGCACTCAAAATGTAAGTTAGAAGGTAAGGAATCTATGGCTAAAAGCATTTAGCAAAATGGGACTTGTGCTGTGAGAAATCAACCTTAGAAGTTGACTATGTCAAAGTCGCTTGTTCAGGAAGACAGTTTCTGACATACCTTTGATCTTAATGATCAAATCAGAGTTTTAATTATTTTTTTTAAGATCTAATGAATTGCAAAAAGCTATCATGGAGGTATGTATATCATTATATTGAAGAAATTGGAAGATATGTACAGGTAATGAAGTTAATCTCTGAAGCAGACTTCTTGAAGAAGAAGAAATTTCATTCAGAGAAGTGATTGTGAACGATTTTGTAAATCAAAGCAATATTTGTGTAAAGTTTGGTCTATGATTGATATAGAGTTGCTCTTAAATCAGTATAGATCAAGCCTTTGGAGATTTAGAGGTCTCCAATAGTGGTATCAGAGCTAAAGCTGCAATATAAAGCGAAGTAAGTAGCATTGGAAGTCCCAACTGTTGCAGACATTGAAGTTTCTTCTAATTGAAGGTGGACAAGATTAAATTCTTGAAGAAAACCTGAAGAAGTGTGAAGATTAAGCTCAAAAGGATCTAGAAGATTGAAGCTTTACATTAAAGATATAAAGTATATTCATTCATCCTAATATTTGCAGAAGACAAAGATCAAAGATGGAAGAAAGCTTGCAGATTGACAAGCTAGATAAAGAGAACTATCCAGCATGGTCCATCAGGATGGAGGCACACCTCATGAGCAAAGATTTGATGGTATGCATTAGAAGAGAAGAAGAAAAGGGTGAGTTTGAAGATCCTAGTGTTCCAACTAGGGAAGAGCTTGCATATTTGAAGAATTGGATGAAGAAGGATGCTCAAGCTAGGAGTATCATTTACATGGCTGTAAATGATTATCTTCTACCTCATATTAGAGGATTAGAAAGTGCAACAAATGTGTGGAATTCTTTGGAAGAGCATTTTCAAAATACAACCAAGTCAAGGAAGTCCTCATTATGGGTTGAGTTCACAACCTTCAAGAAGAAGAATTCACAATCAATTTCTGATTATGTGGCAAGAATGAAGGATATTGCAAATAGCCTGGGAGCAGTAGATGAAGATATTGAAGAAGATAAGTTGGTAAGACAAAAACTTACAGGTATGAGGGAGATGAGAAATGGAAACCTTTCATAGTGTCCATAGAATTGTGATTAGATCACTTTACTCCTGATCTTAATCAATTGCTAGGACACATGCTAAGTTTTGAGCAGGTCATTAAGGGAGATAATGATAGGATTGCAAGTGAAGCTATGTACTCCAAGGATAAGAAAAAGAATGGTAACGGAAAGCAGTCAACTGATGATGAAGGACCTTCATGCCAAGTCAATTTCACAAGAGGAAAGATGAATTCAAGAGGTAAAGGAAGAGGAAGTAAGAATAAAGATAATGTTAGAGCTTGTTGGATTTGTGGCAAAACAAATCACTTGGGAAATGATTGTTGGTATAACAATCAAAATGGTGGAAATCATAATCAGAGTTTCAATCAAAGAGGTAGAGGAGGCAGAAATCAAAGAGGTAACTTCAGAGGAAGAGGTGGTCGGACATCATATGCTAGAGCAGGTGGAAGAAGCTTTCAACCTCAGTCCTATAATAACAACTATTATAATTATGCATCAGATCAGAAGGATGACATGACTCTTATCTTGAATGCAACGCATGAAGCAATAGGAGAATATCAAAGGGTAGTCTATATTGACTCAGGATGTAGCAATCATCTGAGTGGCAACATATCATTGATGACTGATATGGAAGCAAAGGTGAGTGGACATGCAGTTCAAACAGGAGATAATACCAAGCATAAAGTGGAAAGCATTGGATCAATGAAGACAAAGAGTGGAAGCACACTCTTAAGCAAGCTATTGTATGTTCCTACTATTCCTAAAAACTTGATAAGTGTAGGACAATTTGTGGAGAAAGGATATGAAGTCAGATTCACAAATGATGGTGTTTATGTGCAAGATCCAAATCAGGGATATAGAAGCATCATTACATGTCAAAAAGAAGGAAAACTTTTTGTTGGAGATAGACGTCTGCGGAAGCACGCGAACAGCACAAGGAAGAAGAAGAAGCTTGGAGCACAACACACAAGACTGAATGTATTACTAGAGAATGTACAAAGATAAGTAGCCCATTAGGGCAATAGGCGTATATACAAGCCGGGGGAAAAAAACCTCCTAAAGAGGGAAAAAAGTGCCCCGGCGGTCCTAGAGTGTTCACACACATCACTACCTAAATATATCAACAAATCCCCCGTGGGAGTGATGCGGTGAACAATGAGCTGGCACTCATGTATAAGGAAGTGCCAAGCTATGTGGAAATCACTCCACAAAAGGAAGTAAGCCCAAAGCTTTGCGGAAAGCTTCAAACTTCTCCCTAGGCAGAGCCTTCGTGAAAAGGTCTGCAATGTTTTCCTGCGTGGGCACATATGCCAAGCTGATCTCCCCAGCAGAGAACCTCTCCCTGACATAGTGATAATGCACCTCAATGTGCTTAGTGCGAGCATGGAACACAAGGTTCCTCGCAACTGCCAATGCGCTCTGACTGTCAGTGAAGATGGTGGTGGCAGAAGACTGGCCAACACCCAAATCAGCCATAAGGCGTCTGAGCCACACACACTCAACAGTCGCTGTGAAAGCTGCCCTATACTCAGCCTCACAACTGGAAGTGGCCACAGTAGGCTGCTTCTTGCTCAACCAAGATATACATGAGCTACCAAGCATGAAGCAAAAACCACTGGTGGACACACGAGTGTCATAGCAACTAGCCCAATCTGAGTCAGAAAAAGCATGCAAATCTGGCGGTAGTGATCCCCCCTTGGGATAAAACAACCCAAGTAGCCGAGTACCACTCAAGTAGCGAAAGATGCGCTTAACCGCTTTCCAATGCGTGACTCCTGGGCAATGCATAAACCTGCTCATCTGTGAGACAGCAAACTGAATATCTGGCCGAGTAATGCATAAGTAAATCAAGCATCCAACAGCCTGCTGATAGAGAACAGCATCAAATGCATCTCCAGCATCATGAAGACTCAATCGTAAACCTGTCTCCATAGGAGTGGCAATAGGCTTACAGTCTTCAAGGCCAAAACGCTGCAATAATGTGTCAATATATTTCGTTTGACACAAAGCCATTCCACCATCAACTTGCATAAACTGAATGCCCAAATAGTGATGCAAATGCCCCAAATCAGACATCTCAAATGAGGCATGCAAATCAGCCTTGAAATCAGCAATATGCTTCTCAAGAGGACCAGTGAGCAGCATGTCGTCTACATAGACAACAATGATCAAAAGCACATCATTAGCACGCTTAACATATAAGGTGCTTTCAGTTGGACTGTTCTCAAAACCATGTGCAATCAGATAGGCATGTATTTTCTCATACCAAGCACGTGGTGCTTGCTTTAAACCATATAACGCCTTCTTTAACCTGCACACCTGGTTTTCATGCCCTTTCTGCACAAAGCCACGGGGCTGAAAAACATACACTTCTTCATGCAAGTCACCATTCAGAAATGCTGTTTTAATGTCCAACTGATGTACATTCCAACCATGATGGGCTGCAAGTGCACAAATGCTCCGAACAGTAGTCATACGGCATGTAGGTGTAAAGGTCTCATCAAAATCAATGCCTCTTTCCTACGCATAACCCTTTGCAACAAGCCTAGCCTTATACCTATCAACTGTACCATCAGGTTTACGCTTCAGCTTGTATACCCACTTAGTGCCAATGGCCTTCTTGCCAGGAGGCAAGTCACATAAAGACCATGTACCATTCTTCATTATAGCATCATATTCAGATTGCATAGCAGCCATCCAATTTTCTGAATTTTGTGCTTCATCAAAAGAAACAGGCTCATTCTCATCACAGAGACTAGATGCAGCCATAGCATAGCAATCTGATGCAAAGGAGGTACTATGAGAGCCTGAACGAGTACGATATGACAAAGGTGCATCTAATTTGCTGTCACGCAAAGTCTGCACCAGCCATTTTGGCATAGTTTTTGCCTGTTCAATATCAGCTCTCTCATCAACAAGTGCATCATGTAAATCTGCATCAGAAATGGAATGATCTGCATCATCATATGAAACCTGCAAAGGCTGAGAAGTTGCCTCATTAGGACCAGCGCTAGCCTGTCCACCTGTAAAAAGAGGCATCAAAGTATCATACATGTCTTTGGAGCTAACAGATGTCTCCTTAGTACATGAAAGCAATGGCTGAATAGCATCTTCCACAAAGACAACATCACGGCTAACCAGAATGCGTTTAGTCTGTGGATGATACAGACGATAGCCTTTACTTTCAGAACTGTACCCAACAAAAATACATTTTACTGCCTTATCATCCAATTTTCTGCGATGTTGTTCAGGCACTAATGCATATGCCAAACAACCAAAAACACGCAGATGAGCAACAGATGGCTTGCGGTCATGCCAAGCCTCATATGGAGTGATAGACTGCAACGCTTTCGTGGGACACCTGTTCAGTACATATGCTGCACACATGACAGCCTCAAGCCAGAAACTATGTGGTAAAGCCTGACTTTTGACCATGCACCTTGCCATCTCCATGAGTGACCTGTTCTTTCGTTCAGCAACTCCATTCTGTTGAGGTGTATACGGCACTATACACTGGTGTTTTATCCCACGTTCAGCCAGAAATGCATTAAAATCTGAAGACATATATTCCCCCCCTCGATCAGAACGGAGGGTGCCCATTTTACATGCTGACAGATTTTCAGCCAAAACCAAAAACTGTTTGAAGCACGTGAACACTTCGGACTTTGCTTTGAGTGGATATACCCATGCATGCCTGGAAAAATCATCAATGAAAGTCACGAAGTAAAGGTAATTTCCAAAAGAGGGTGTCTGCATAGGACCACAGACATCACTATGTACAAGGTGCAATTTCTGCGTAGCCCGAACTGAACCATCTTTTGGAAAGGAAGAACGCTGCATTTTGCCCAAAATATAGCCTTCACAAACATGTTTTCCAGGTGCCTCAAGTTTGGGCAAAGAGGACACCATTTTAGATTTCTGCAGGCGTAACAAACTAGCAAAATTCAGATGACCAAATCGTGCATGCCAAAGCTTTGCATCTGACATAGCCTGAGAATCATGAACTACACATGCCGAATCATTCACAGATCTTTCATAGTCTATGAGCTTATACAGCCCACGACATAAAATGCCAGAAGCAATAATCACATCGCCATTTGAGAGATCATGAACTGTACACCTGTCATCAACGAATTTCACAACCAAGCCAATCTTGGCTAATGCAGAAACTGATAACAGGTTCTTTTTGATCCCTGGCACAAATAAAGCATCTGACAAAGTGAAAGAACTACCATCAGCAGTAGTCAGAATGATCTTACCAACTCCCATAACAGGATAAGAGGAGTTATTGGCGCATGTGACAGTATTCCCTATAGGGGCAGGCTCGAGTGAAGAGAAGAAACTGTGCTACGAGATAATATGTTTGGTCGCCCCACTGTCAAAGTACCAAACATCTGAGTCTACTGCAGACATGCACTGATCATGAGAAGATGGGTCAAAACTACAGACAGTAGTAAACGCCCATTCTTCTTCCTGCACAAGATTTGCAGACTCTGTTTTTGGTGTAGAGGCCTCTGCAACAACCATTCCAGCCTCTTTCTTCTTTGCCTCTTTAGCAGCCAGTTTTGGACAGTTCTTTATAATATGATCATTTCCTTTACAGTACTTGCAAAATAATTTCTGCTTTTCTGATTTCTTTTCATCTTTATCCTGGTTCTTCGATTGTGCAGCATTCGCAGATTTCTGCTTACTAGTAGAAGAGCTCCATTTTCCTTTGCCCTTCTCACTAGCCAGGAAAGCTTGATCTGCAACACGCATAATGGACCTGTTCTGCCTGGACTGATCTTCCTGCAACAGAACAGAGACTAATTCCTCAAATGACAAAGCATTTGGATTGCCTTTCATCATCAACCGAAGAGTAGAGGCAAAACTCTGATATGAATCAGGAAGACCATTCAGAACGGTCTGCACAAGTGAGCTATCTGGTATAACCTCATCAGCAGAAATCAATTGTTCCTTCAGGTCTTTGATCTTTGTAAGAAAACTGTCCATCGAATCACCTTCATTCATGTGCTCACTCTCCAACTATTTTCGGAGGTAAGCAACACGAGCCTCATTCCTAGCCTGGTACAAAGTGGTAAGTGTATCCCAAGCATCCTTTGTTGTTCTACAAGAGCGAATGTGAGGAATAATGGCACGTTTGACAGACAAGGCTATCAATGCATGTGCCTGGGCATCTCTGCCATCCCAACGAATCTGCTCTGCAGTAGGTGCAACAAAAACAGCAGCACGAACAGGAATCTGCGGAATATCATCTTCGACACCATCTTCATCAGCTCCAACACCTGTATTTGCAGTACATGTCGTTACAGGTGTAACAGGACGTCTTTCAACACCCTGCACTATGTTCCACAATCCTTTTGCAACCAGTACATGTCGCATCATATAAGCCCATAATGGGTAGTTGGTACCATCCAACTTATCCTCAACAGCCAACATACGGAATACATCACTGCTTTCAGCCATGGCCGGTGACTAAAATACCTTGATGCAGAAAATTGACTATATCTCAAAAAGTTGAACAGAACTGCCCAGATGAGTTCTGCTAGACCTGTAGCAGACTTCGAGACGCTTAAACTGGCGAACAGAAACTGGTATATACCTTTGGCACAAAAGGACGAAATAGCCTACACAAGCACTGCGATAGTGCGTTCGGAGGCCGAAACGAGCTCAGATCGCGATTTCGGCACCACAGAGCGAAGCAGTTTTGATCTCGAAAACACCCTGAGTATGCTCACCAAATTTTGTGCGAATCTGAGACTACAAACGGAGGAGTGTCGACGGCGCCCTAGAAGAAGCAACGACCTGCTCTGATACCAATTGTTGGAGTTAGACGTCTGCGGAAGCACGCGAACAGCACAAGGAAGAAGAAGAAGCTTGGAGCACAACACACAAGACTGAATGTATTACTAGAGAATGTACAAAGATAAGTAGCCCATTAGGGCAATAGGCGTATATACAAGCCGGGGGAAAAAAACCTCCTAAAGAGGGAAAAAAGTGCCCCGGCGGTCCTAGAGTGTTCACACACATCACTACCTAAATATATCAACACTTTTTACTCTCAAGGTCCAAGGTAATGTGGGACATGCATTGTTTACTTATGGAAGTCAAAAGATGTATGGCATAAAAGGCTAGGTCATTTTAATGAGAGAGCTATTAAAAAAATGTCAAAGAATGATGTAGTGCTTGGATTGCCTAATGTTGAAGGTCAACACATGGTATACAACTGTGAAGCTTGTCAATTAGGTAAATCTCAAAGAAGTTCATACAATAAACTACGATACAAGTATTCAAACATGCTTGAGTTGGTCCATACAGATGTGTGGGTTCCTTTAAGGGACTATAGCATAAATGGATCCAGATATTATGTATTGTTTGTTGATGATGCAACAAGATGGATTACACTTTATGTAATCAAGGAAAAATCAAAAGTGTTCAAGATATTCAAGCATTATCATGCTTATGTAGAAAGGATTGTAGGACAAAAGCTCAAGAGGTCGAGATCAGATGGAGGGGGAGAATATTTTTCTGAAGAGTTTGATGATTATTTGTGGAATGCAGGTATAAAAAGAGAAGTAACCTGCAGGTACTCCCCTCAACAAAATGGAGTTGCAGAAAGAAGAATAGAAATCTTGTAGAGTTTGCAAGATCAATGATGAAAGAGAAGAACTGTCCAAACTACTTATGGGCAGAAGCTATCAACACTACAACATACCTTGTGAATAGGCTACCCTGCAAAGCTTTGGATGGTAGAACACCTTATGAAGCATGGAGGGGTAAGAAACCTACTCTTGATCATTGTAAGGTATTTGGATGTTTGGCATATGCTTATATTCCTTCTCAATTATCACATTCACTCATGTCTCCTATTTTGTCTAGAGGTATCTCTGGTACTTTCTGCTTAGAGCCTACTTTTGACACGTTGGAATCAAGTTCAAGAACCTGATTCATCACATGCTTCCATAGCTCTGGTTTTACTTTGAGTAGCTCTTCTACGGTGAGATGGCACTGAACCTTAGTGTTCTTCATGACATCAGTGTTCCTTGGAACCACTGAGTCTTCATTTCTTACCAGTATTGTGGGAGCTCTAATATGAAGAGATTCAGATTCCCATGGGCCTGTGAATTGTGGCAACTCTTGTAGAGAATTAGATTCAAAATCTAATCTTTCGTCTTCTTGTTGCTCTATGTGGCCTCCATAAATAGATGGGATGTCTTGGGGTGAAGGCACAAGTGCATGAGTGAAAGCACACATGCATGCACACACATACACACACACGTGCACACAGTAAGAGCAAAGAGTGAAAGAAAATATGATGACAAAGGCATTAGATGGAAGCAAATTAAGCAGGTTAAATCAATGATTGGGTTACAAGAAATCATGAAGAACTGAAGACTCAAGAATCTTAGGCTTGAGGGGGAGTTGTTGGTGCAATTAGCAAGCCTAAGTTCTTGGCTAATTTCTAAGGACTACTTCATGTACCTCACATGAAGAACCACATATGAACACTTGCTTGACAATTTGTTTGTATTCAGCTTGGATAAATGTAAAATCCAAGAGCGTAAGGAATCTCGTGAAGTTAGGGAGCTAAACCTATGACTCATGTGGTAGGAAGAATCAACTCAAATCATCCTTAAAGTGTAGGATCACTTTTAGGTGAGGGAAAATTCAAACTCAAACTTGGAACATGTCTATAAATACACATACTTTTAGTCGCAAGACATCTAAGCCATTTCGAGAGACTTTGAGCTACGTTAGTGAGCATACATTGAGCTCACCTCATGTATGAGTAGTCCACTACAATTTCCTTGTATCATATGTTCGTTAGCATATACATTTTGATACATTTCTTCAAGTACATCTCTATCTATGTTCTCTGCTGCATCTTCATCATTACAGTGATTTTGTGGAATCGATTTCTCTATGTGTACTCATTAATTTTCTATACCTTAACTTGATTTAGTTAGTTTGAAGTTTCTACAATGTATATATCAATTTTCATCACATTTGATTTAGGGGAGCTCGAGACATGAATCATAGAAGGTGACTACATTTGCACATCTTTTATTAGGATGACCCCCATGACTTGTGTGGCTAAATTGATTATATAACTTACTTTAGTTAGCTACACACTCCGATTAGATGTGCAAAGGCTCTTTGTTCAATTCATATCAAGTTGTGAGCTCCGAGCAAATCACTAACCACTTTTATTCCCAAAATAGAAGGTTTCTTCACATCTCTAGTACATACAAGTTATCTGTTTTTATGAAAATTTTTGGGAATGATTTTCCAAAGCACTTGGTGGTTGCAAATGCATTAATGTGAAGCTACAGGAGTCTATTAAGCATCCCTAAAGTTAACTTGGCAAGTGTCAACTAGGTTTTGTGCAACACCAACTCATCTCTCGAGCATACTCATCCATCTCCTCACAAGTAAAAGAACTTGAAACTTTGGCACACTGTAGGGAACTACATAAGAGACCAAATTAAGAAAATAAATGAGAATGAGTACAATTATAGAGCAAGAAATGTTCTACAATCATAGTTATGAAATTCTAACTACACCTCTAGATAGAGAGGAGCAAAATCATGAGAAAATGATCTGAGCAAGCAAGGGGGATACTTGCTAGAGTTTAGTACTTTAGTAAACTAAGTGGGAAACTCATGGTATACATACAATGAAAAAAAAAAGGTGGAATGGTTCTTATATAGAGTTTTTACTTTCCCTACAATCCATATAGGTGCACTTTTTGGCGGATGATTGATGAGATTTAAATTTCATTGAGATTGCTAGAGCCCCTAGCTTTATTCCATAACTTTGGGTCCTCCTTTTTTATTCATCCACTTGCAAAACTCATGGATGAGTCCGTTTGCATCGTTGAGACTTGATTTTCAACACTTACCCCTCAAATCTCAATGCCTAGATCCTTCATTCCAATGCATGCCTTGAAGTGTTGTAGCTTTACTCCATACAAAGCATTGGTAAACATATTTGCATATTGGTCCTTTGTATTGACATGCTCCACCTTTACATCCTTTGACATGATCTTCTCTCTAATAAAGTGGTAATGCACTTCTATATACTTGGACCCTACATGGAACACGTCAGGGGAGCACTAGATTGTGCTCTTTGACTACAATAGACAAGATTTTGGAAATAGACTTTTGATTACAAGAACACCCTCACCGGGAAAACGATACAAGAATATGTAACCGATACAAGACGTTCCACAACCCGGGACCGATAAGTATGGATAACTCGACTAGAGATGATACATGAGATCCCACAACCCGGGATCGTAGGTATGGAACAAGATATCTCAATTACGAGAACTCCCTTCTCGGAGATGAACTAGATACAAGAAAGAACTCGACAAGATCTCATACTACGAGATTACAAGAGGACAAGACAGGATGTCCAAGAACTAGACTAGACAAGAGTGGAACAAAGAACAAGACAAGAACTGGAACTAGAACTTGGAGAGTACTTACTTGGTGGTCACAACTCCTTGAGCTCCCAAGATTGGTATCCACAAGACTAATTATGAATGTGGCCAACCTCTCCTTTTATAGGTTTTCAAGGGCGGTTACGATTTGATGATGTCATTGATGACATCATCAATTGGAAACAAGATCTTCGGGTGTGAGAATTCAGCAAATAAACAATCGATCTTAGGGTTTTGGCACATTCTGGATGCAATGGAAGCATTAGTTTCTCCAAACTCTAAGCCAATCATGAGATATGTAAATTCACATGGAGTCTGAGATTTATGATGGTTTCCTTTGTGTCCATGACATCACCTCCCTCTCAAGTGACAAGTTCCACGAGGAGAGCCCATGTTCTCTAACTTGGGTTTCATTGGATTCTTCTTATGGAATTCACGAACCTTGACTTTTGCTCTTTGAAGATTTTCTGTAAGTTCACAAGTACGATCACTGATGTCATATGCTCTCCATTGAATAAAGCATTCCAATCGTCCTCGCAAGATTCTTGAATCTAAGACATGATTAACCTCGAATTCTTCATGATCCTTAATCTTGAAAGGTGGTGAAGGACTGGTTCTCCCTTGAGCTTCCTTAGCTTCATGACAAGATAGGTCCTTTGAGCTTTTAGTGGTGTGTTGTAGTGTTTCCAAGATCTTTGATGGAGAGCCTTGAGTAAGCACACCTCCTTGATTGAACACGAACTCCTCCTTGTCCTTTATCTTCTTTCTATCTTCATAATTTATATGCTCCATATCATTCATAATGACTTCTTGACCTTCAAAGATTCTTGACTCAAATTCTTGAGGAACATTGTCTTGGTTATTCAACACTTCTAGCTCTTCGGCTTCGCTTTCTTTGAACGATTGATTCTCACATTGAACTGCTTGATCGATAACATCCTCCAAGGTACTTGCTTGAGGCATGGATAGCAAGAGATATTTGATTTTAGGATTGAGGCCACTTCGAAACTGATTAAGCATGTAGTCTTATTGATATGCAGTTCCACGAAACAACATCTTGATATTCAAGGGATAGCTTGAAACTGATTGATCATCTTGTCGTAGCAATCTTTCATCTCTTGGACATGTTCGATCAAGTCCTTTATGGTATATTGAATCTCCTTGCATAGGGAATCCATGGTGCCTAGTCTTGATAACGATAGTCTTGCCAAAATGTCAGGGGAGCACTAGATTGTGCTCTCTGACTACAATAGACAAGATTTCAAAAATAGACTTTCGATTACAAGAACACCCTCACCGGGAAAACGATACAAGAATATGTAACAAATACAAGACGTCCCATAACCCGGGACCGATAGGTATGGAAACTCGACTAGAGATGATACATGAGATCCCACAACCCGGGATCATAGGTATGGAACAAGATATCTCAGTTACAAGAAATCCCTTCTCGAAGATGAACTAGATACAACAAAGAACTCGACAGGATCTCGTACTACGAGATTACAAGAGGACAAGACAGGATGTCCAAGAACTAGACTAGACAAGACTGGAACAAAGAACAAGACAAGAACTGGAACTGGAACTTGGAGAGTACTTACTTGGTGGTCACGACTCCTTGAGCTCCCAAGACTGGTATCCAAGACTGATTATGAATGTGGCCAACCTCTCCTTTTATAGGTTTTCAAGGGCGGTTATGATTTGATGATGTCATTGATGACATCATCAATTGGAAACAAGATCTCTGGGTGTCATAATTCAGCAAATAAACAGTTGATCTTAGGGTTTTTGCACATTCTGGATGCAATGGAAGCATTAGTTTCTCCAAACTCTAAGCCAATCATGATATAAGTAAATTCACATGGAGTCTGAGATTTACGATGGTTCCCTTTGTGTCCATGACAGAACATGAGATTTTGAACCAAGCATATGCTACTTATGTTGCCAAAAAAATTAGGTATTTGCTTAAGTTGCAAATCAAGACCAACAGAAAAATTATTGAGCCACATAAGTTCACTTAGTTGAAGTACTATGTTTTGTGGAGTTCTATATCGATGCATGTTTGGAAAACAAAAATTTTGATGCATGAGGTGCACTTCCTTGTCTATATCCATGCAATTTATGTCCAAGAAGGTTCGTTTCTTTGCTTCATGATTTTCTTCTTTTAAGTCCACAATGCCATCCTTAATCCATCGAAAGGCATCTTTAATTAATTCATGTGTAAAACTAATTGTTTATAGTTGACCTTGCAAATTAGTGACTTGAGCTTCTAGGATGGATGGCATATCAATGGTGGAATGTATAGTGTTCATCACTTTAGTACACCTCTCAAAGTCAAGTTTGTAAACAGGAAGCTTCAAATATGCATCTATCCTTGCTTTTGTCCATATCTCAATTGTTTTTGTCATGCAATGCACAATATGGAAGTCTTGAGTCATCATTGGAAATTGATGGTCATGATCCATGATGTGTACTATTATTAGGGAGATGTTATCACCCGCTGGTTGGTCGTCTTTGAACTAGTGACCATGAGACTTGATGGTGCATTCCAATGGAAATTCATCTATTTCCATTTGTTGCATTTATTTTGTATTCTCAAAAGCCATCTGCACTTAAACTAGTGATTTGATTAACATGAGAGAGTATGAAGACTTTGATGAGTCACATAGTGTTCATGCATGTGATCTCCATCCTTCAAGTGATTCCCCTCTCGCATAAGTTGAATCCTTGCCTTTTCATTGCAATGCTTGAAGATATATATTTTGTTGTTTGATTTTCTTGCTAAGCAAAGGTTCACAAAATAGGCTAGTCATATCCAAAGCTAAAAGTTAGTTGTACTTAGTAGAAATCCTATACTAGTAGAGTACAAGTGAAAATCTATTTCCTTTGAAGGAAATGTGCACCACTAAAAAATCTTTAACACTAGTGTTGTACCAAAATAGGACAGTTTAGTGTTTTTTTTTAGAAAGTAAAAACAATCATGCATACTAATTAAATAAAATTTTGAAAAAACCTTCAAACCCCATAAAAACCTATACCTAATTTTTTTATATAAAAATATATTTTGAAAAAATAACCTTTTTTGATAACTCAAAATATAGAAATGATTGAATATGGTAAAAAAAATAGTTTTTCTATAGACTTATATATTAGAAGAAATAAATATCTCCATGAGAAAAAGATTTCTTATATTGAAACAATTTTTCTAATGTTTACTTAAAGGCATATAATCATTTAAGACAAGTCTTGGGAATTAGAAAAATCATGTTTATAATAAGAAATTCACTACAATGTAGGGTGATCTTTATATAGCTATACATTGTAGGATCATTCCATATGATATTGATGCATAAAAATGCTAAAATGGCTGGTTTTATTTTTCAAAGACCATCATGTAGTATCATACAAATATGGTACATGTTTTCGAACCAATTATTTTTGTACCTATGTCACATACCACCAACAATCTCAATATTTCATTGAATAGCCATGTTTCACTCTATCGAGAATAGAAAGTCATCCTAAAAAAATATTTTTCTCAATGATATAAGACACATACTATCAACCAAAATAACTATATAAACATTATAAACTACTTTATGTAAAAAAAACTAGCATATTAACTTTAATCACGTAGCATATGCAATATTTTCTCATCAGATGACCTTTTCTTAGCATAGAAAAACAATAGCATTGTTTAACTTGAAGAATCGACATAGAAATTTGAATCCTAAGGTTTTCTTGATTAGATTAACTTGCTCCTCATCTTCCACACATCTTAGAATTATTCCATTGGAATCCTTGAAATATAAGCTACATGCCACAATGCGAAGGCTTACTTTCCAAAGTTTCATGCCCCTTATTGAATTGATCCTATGACTAGGTCCATGTATGAGTATAGCCACCAATTTTTCAACCCATCTAGGACATATTTCTAAGTTAAATAGATATGTGTCTGGTAGCTCATGTGCTATTCTTATTGGTGGTTCCTCATGAGTCATTCTAGATAAGTGGTCAGCCTTAACATGCATTTTTCCCTTCTTGACCTGGTTCACTTGTCTACTTACATAAGCTATAGGATGATCTAATTTTCCTTCATCAACTGGTTGTGCCAAGATGCATCCAATGGCAAATTTAGATGCATCGACATGAATATGGAAGGGTTTATTCCAATTCAACACTTTCAAAATAAGTGAGAAACTTAGTCTTCTCTTCAATTTTTTCAATGATTTCTCGCATTCATCAATCGATTTAAAGTGAGTTAAAAGTCCATATAAGGATTTGGCTATAATTGTGTACATGTGGATAAATTTGTGATGATATCCACAGTGGCCCATAAATCTTAAGCCAAAAGGAATAACTCTAAAGACATACACTCCCCATTCAATAGCAAAAGCTATTTTATGTTGATCTTCAATAGCAATAGCTACTTGATCATATCCTAGAAAGTTGTACAACCTATTGCTCTTTCCAAAAGATGATTTGTAATTGGTAATCTATAATTCTCTCTTATAGTGGCAACATTAACCTTTTTCAAGTTAATGCATGTTCAAGTTAACCTTTTTCAAGTTAACCTTTTTTAATTAACCCTAAGTTTTTCATTCTTCTTTGGTACAAACACTAAAGTAGAACCCATTCAGTGTGTTCAATCTCATATATGAATCCAACTCCTAACAATTTTCTTGTTTCCTCTTTAATTTCGGCAGAATAGACATCATTATTAGGTCTCTGCTTAGAGGGTTTAGCATTAGGATTCATAGGAATTCTATGAGAGCAGATAGTGGGATTGAGTCCCTTCAAATCCTTGTAATTCCAAGCAAACAGATCCCTATACTCTCATAGAAAATCTATGAGCTCTAGTTCCTCTTCCATGGACACATCTTTGCCAATGTAAGTACATCTCTCTTCTTGATTTACTCGGGTCACCACGATCTTCTTTGTCCAATCCTTGTTATCATATGCTACTCCATCTTGTGCCTTTCTCTTAGGCATTTGAATAGCAATCTTTCTCTCTTCTACTTCATAACTCTTAAAATGTTATGTAACTTCAAAATACACCTGGTATTGATTTTCTCCATTTTTTCATTCTCCTTAATTGGGTTTAAGGGTATTCTTCTTTGAAGAATATCTTTATGTAAATAAAGTGTGTAATGACCAAAGAAGTATCATAGCCATACTATTTTGGCTTCCTTTCTCTCTAGTAGACTTTCTTATAGTTTGTTGAGCACCTCTTGCACTTTGGATTTGCCTTTGGAGTTCCAAAAGTTGATTTCCCTTCTTGGAGTCTTTTGGTCTTCTTCAGAGTCACTTGATTCTTCATGTGTATGCTCATTCCTATTTGACAATGTTGGGAAATCTTCCTCTAGGTCATAGGGAAGTTTGATTTTCCTACGATCATCTTCAAACCAAGATTTTTTTTCATCAAACACAACATCTGTACTTACAATAAAACCTTTATTGCTTGGATTATATGACCTATAACCTTTCTAATTAAGGTCATAGCCAATGAATATGCATTTCTCTGCCTTTGGATCTAATTTGCCTCTGATTTTTGAAGGTATGTGTGCATATGCTATGCACCCAAAGATCCTGCAATGATCAAGGCTAGGTCTTCTTCCATTCAATGCTTCATAGGGTGTCATTCCATCCAATGCTTTTGACGGTAGTCTAGTGATCAGATAGGTGGCTATGGATACAACATCTACCCATAGGTAATTGGGCAACTTCTTCTCATTTAGCATTGATCTTGTAGCCTCCACTCTCTTCTTCCTTTGCTTGCCTTCACTCTTGGTGGTTACTTGTGTGGTTAATCTCACATCATTTGTAATCTCTTCTTGTCCTTGATGGTGAGCTTCTACTATGTATAGGTATTCTTCTTTTGACGCACAAAAAGGATCCATAATAATTGATTCTAGATCTGAGTCACTTGATTGATCAAGTTCATCCATACTAGGCTCACATTGTTATATAACTGAATCAAACATGATTGGTTCTATAGTGAAAACCGAAATGTCATAGCCATCTTCATCATAGTGTGGTGTCCATTGTTCTTTAGTGATAGATACATCCATTGTGGCTAAGATTTCTACCCAAGCATGAGGTTCAAACTCTTCGTTCAAAATACTACACATGCATAGGCTGGGTCTCAAATAGATCTATGAGTTTCTGTCACATTCTACTTCTCTAGTATTTTCTCTTTTCTCTTCTTCTAGTGCAACTTTGCACCTCCATAAGTGAGTGTCCTCATGAATCCATGAGGATTTTGATCCTACAGAATGCACTAACTCTGTGTCATCTATGGCTCTATGGATGGAATTCAACTGTATATGGAGCATGTCTCTATGAAAGTAGTCCTTGAGATTGACTTTAGTTGTAACACCTAAGTGTTGCAGATACAAGGAATTGGTCCCTTAATCTTGTAACTATCTCATGAATGGTCTTCCCAAAATCATCTCATATGACTGGTTTTTGCTAAAGTCGCATATGGATAAAGTATGCTCAAACTCTACATCACAAGTAATGAGAGTTATCCCTTCTAGTAGTCCCAAGGGTCTCTCTATGTGACCATCAGCCATCCGTAATTTCATTCTTGTTGGCCTGAGTGTTGGTTTGTCCCAACGCTTTCATAGGGGTGGTAGCAATTACAACACCTGTGCCTAATTCCAAAGTATCTTTAGTTGTGTAACCATGATGAGTGATACGGAGATAGGTGTTTCCTTCTTCTCCTTCACTCATGTCTCCTATCTTATCCAAGTGTATTTATGGCATTGTTCAATGTGGTCCCTACTTGGGAATGAGTTTTTGTTACTTCTGGCACTTGATTGACTACATGCTTCCACAATTTTGGTTTAACCTTGAGTATCTCCTCTAACGTGAGATTGCACTACACTTTAGTGTTGTTTACTACTTCGGTATTTCTAGGTATGACTGAGTCTTTGTTCCTTACCATGACAATGGGTGCTCTCATATAGGTGGACTTTACTTCCCATGGACCTCTGAAATGAGGTAGTTCTTGTAGGGCATTAACTCAAAGTCTAACCATTCACTATACTAGGCATCCTCTTGTTCTCCATAAATAGAAGGAATATCTTGTGGGAATCGATCATGTAAGTCATCCACAATTTCAATGGGAGGAGGATTTTCATAAATATCTTGTGGGAATCGATCATGTAAGTCATCCACAATTTCAATGGGAGGAGGATTTTCATTTTGCCCATTTCTCTTCTTGAATTTCTCTTAAAAATTCTTGTGAGTTGGACGTGTCTGTCATGACGGACACCTGTCTATTGCGATCGATGAATCAATTGTGATGGACATTGTCGTGAAGGGCTGAGTTGGGTGGATCATACCAACTACTAGTGTTCCAAATAGATGATACACATAGGATGCTTTGGTCAATTTAGGAGGTAGACTTCAAATATAGACACTCACATATAGATAGATGAGATTATGAAAATTAATCAAATCACATGTACAATTCATTAACATCATAAGAGAGAATAGAAAATATAAGTGAGATAGGTGAAATTCGTCATATGGGATATTGGAACTAAGAGAGATGTGTGAAAACTGAATAGAAATTCTTCACATCTAACCTGTTGCATTGCTTTAAGCCTGTTTATTTTCTTTCCACCGCACGCTATCAGCGGGAGGATTATTACCTGCCAAGTATTGTCCTGCACTTCTTCATGGATACTTCCTGGCCTTGGTCCGTCCTTCCCATGAAATGTCCTGGTTGTTGATATTCTTTAATTCCATTCCTCAGGACCTGGATGTTTCGCGTTGTTGCTTGATGCATGCCCCTACGGGGCTTTGGGCAGAGAGGTGGTTCTTCTGCTTTATTATCTTCATTCTTTATTGAGTAATTTTGGTCTTTGATTTTCTTCTTCTTCTCTTCTTACTTGATTCCCCTTCCACACGTCCCTCCTCCTGAACTATGTCATCCCCGACAGGCTTTTTGTGGCGACGTGAGTACGTTTGAATGGCAGCTTGCTCTCGTTGATTAAGCAGGTTAGCATGACATATCATAAATTCTTTCCACTATCTAGACTTCACTCCGTCCTCTGGTGCTTGTCGGTGATCCGCAAAAAAGCTTGTTTCATAAGCCACCAGTCTTGCATTAAGATTTGAAGTCATCTTGATGAAAATTTCTGAATCTATTTTGCAGAAGCCAGTGAAAAATGCTTCTTCAAATGTTTGCATGTATGTGCTCGGCAAAAACATAAGTCGTGAATAGTATGCCATTAGTGTTAAGCGACTCGAGATGGTGGAAAGATAAAAAATGAGCGCTTCAGATCCCTATGTAATGCTGATGAAGTTCAAAAATGTATATTTGGCATGTTGGAAAACTTGAATTACTCTCAGGAGCATACTAAAAATTTTATTGGTCATTTTGATGGCCAAATCTGGAACAGTCGCATATCTAGCAATCCAAAATTCCATGGTTTTCACCATGTATTCCTTCGTCAGTAGGTAGTTATGCGGTGGACTTGGTAATCGCGGATAATTCAACCATTGATTATTGATGCTGCCCTGGCGCTGTCCTTCCCAAAATTGCGACCAGGAGCGTCTACGGGGTATTGGACAAAATGATGGGTTTACCTGAAGCACATATGGTGATGCTTCCCATTGCACCCGTAGTGTAGGATTCTTTTCCAAAACTTTGCGTCTCCATATAGGATCAGCCTTTTCGAATTCTTCTTGAGTGTAATTGAACGTATCTTTGCTGAATTGGAGGTTGGTGTCAGGATCCTTATTTGTCGTTGTCTTTATATATTGCCGCGTTTGCTCTTTCAGGAGGCCATATGGTACATTAAAAGGCTTCAAAAATTGTTCCAAGTTTTTGCTCTCAATTTTAGCTTCCTTCATGACATGGATTATTTGATCTTCAAATTCAGCAGTAAGCTAGGACACCAATAGTGCCCTCTCATGTTGGCTCAGTTCTCAATCTCCTCAGTAGCCGCTGTGGATTTTGGAACTACTGGTGTCCCCTCAGTTGTCTTCTACTCTAGCTGCTCTTGTAGTTGCTTGATCATCTCCTCTTTTTGCTTTATTTCGTCATTGGCTTTAGCAATAGTTTCCTTGTTTTTGAGAATTTCTTTAGCTACAACATCAAGGTGATCAGTGTCTTCTTTACATTGTGCTAAATATCGATTCTCTACTTTTTTCCACTTTGTCCTTAGAGCCGCGATGTCATCCATATACCTCTTTTCCCATTCGGCAATGACTGCCTGCTCCTGCTTGAGCTGATCTTCATACCTGGCTATCTTGTCCTCCATTTCCTTCATATCTTTTTCTGGCCTTCCGTGAACCTCTATAGGTTGATCACTCAAAAGAGCTGTCATTAGCTCCTTGTTTCGGTTCCTTAGGTTTTCTGCTTCCTCCATATATACTTTTATTTGTGATTCTAGTATTTTACTTCTTGCATTCATTCTAGTCTTCTGCGCCTCGCTAACTTCATATTTTGTCTTCAATTCCTATATTTTTTTCTTTTAATTTTGCATTTTCTATCTCTAAAGCTTTGCACTGCTTTTTGACTTCTTGAACTTCACTTTCTTTATGTGTTATGTGCTCTCTTGCTAGCTTTAATTCTGCTGAAAGGTTCTTACCCATTTCTTGAAGTTCATGCTTGTCCTTCATCGCTTGATCATAATCCTCATCAGCCTCAAGCATTAACTGTTGCGTATCCATTGCGGTTCTGATCATGTCTTGCACTACTGGCTTGAGCTGAGCGATGTCGACATTCAACCATGTTCTTGGTATGCTTGGAGCTTCTCTGGTTTGTACATCTTTTCCTTACTCTACATGGATAGTTTCGTTGTGAGGTTGTCTGATTTGTAGTTGTATTTTTGGCTCTTTTCTTTCCTCATCCAGATCAATGATTTTCATGGCACTCCCTTGAAATGTGACATCCATGGGTGACGGTTCTGCCACCACCCTTATCGGTGTGAAGGGTTCTGATTCTTCTACCGTAGCATCCTTTAGTTCCTCCTTTGGATTCTTGAGTTCTTTTTCTCCTTGGTGTTGTCTCTTTAATTTGGAGTTTTGAAGTGTCGTTTAGTTGGATGACATGTGTCTCTCCTTGGTCTGCTTTTTTGCCCGCGGTGTCTTGATCGGGGTGGACGGTGTTGTCATTCACTTTCATACCCCCTTCTTCTTCATTGTAGTTGACTGCATTCAATTCCTCCCACTGTCCATCATCCTTCGATTCGCTTTGAATATCCACATTTAATAAGGATGTGTTAGGTTCTCCTTGTGCATCCGAGGATGATCTTGAATTATCCAACCCTAACTCTCTGTATCGATGTACTTTGGTGAGCTTCTTTTTAGCTTCCACTTCTTGTTGGGTCTTCTAGTAATTTTGCCTTTGCACTGGTAGATTAACTTGCCCTTTGGTATATCTGTGAGTATCTTCCAGGGCTTTAGTTAAGTCTGCTTTTGTAATTCGTCCTTGCTCTTCAATTTTTGTCTTTGGAAGTAAGTGTGTCCTTTTTGTGGCTGGAACTTCAGCTTCTACTTGCTTTACTTCCCGTAATCTCTTTGTACCTCTCATTTTTGGTTGAGAGCTAGTTTTTGCTTCTGCCACAATCTTGACTCCTTTTTTCTTTCTTGGGACTGTCGCAACTTTAGCATACTTACCCATGGCTGTTGACGACGGCAGATGCTCTCTTCTGCCTAAAGCATGGTAGATCAGTATGGTCAGAGCAACACTACCGTTCAGAAACTTCTTGTGATTCCATTGTTTCTTAGCTTCGAATAGCCTCTCTTGAATGTATGGAGTCAGATTAACTTGATTTCCAATTTGTTTAATGGCATGTGATAGCAACTGAACAATAATCTTCTGAGGAGTCGTGTATCGATGCATGTTTGGGAAGCAAAAGTGCTGATGAATGAGTCTGACTTCCTCTTCTATGTCTACTCTATTGATATCAGTTAATGTTCTGGTCTTTGCTCCTCGGCTCTCTTCCTTCAGGACAGTGATTCCGTCCTTCTCCCATCCAAAAGCTTCTTTAATTAAGTCATGTGTAAATTGAATGACTACACATTCACCTACTCCGTCCATGACTCTAGCCTCTGGCACCAATGGGTCATGTAGAGCTGGCTGTAAAGTATTCATGACTTGTGTGCACCTTTGAAAGTCGAGCTTGTAGATCGGCAGTTCAAAGTATTTGTGTATACCGGCTTTCTTCATGATGTCAATTGTCGACCGGAGCTCATGCACCACTTAAAAATCTTGAGACATTATAGGGAACTGATGATCTGTGTCCATTATTTTGATGGTCACCAGGAAGAGATACTCCCCAGTTGGTTGATCTTCTCAAAACCAATGTCCCTTTGCCTTGGTTACACTCTATAGAGGAAATTACAGTACTTTCTCCTGAATCGTTGCTTCATAATCTTCAGAAGCCATCTGCACTTGTAATGAAAAGTGCATTAGCTTCCATAGAAAATATAGCAATTGTGCGGTGCATTGTTTATGACATGTTGTCGCTTCGTCACTCCGTTCCCCTTTCTTTTATAAGTGAGATCTCTTACCACATCTTTTTATTTCTTTTCTGAAAGAAAACAAGTATTAGTATAGCCGAAGCATTTATTTATTTACATAGTATGTCCATTACTGAGAAAGTTGAAGCTATGACCTATCCCCCATTGGAGAATGTGCAGCACTAACTTTATTATGTACATCAAGTGCCAAATTCTTGGCCTTCTAATGTGGCCCTATTATGCATACTTTAGGTGCATTCGATACTTCATGAGTGCAATTGGAATCTTTGTTGTTCTGGTGATCCATTCTTTGCAGTTGCTTTGGTTTCCAAATCCATTTCGTGGTCGTGTTGACATGTTGTGTCTTTACTTTGGTTCCTCGAGCTTCAGGTGTGTTCTTTGTTTCATCCAATGTCCTAGTGATAGAGGTTTTTCTCTTCATGTTTCTATGACGAGTCTGTCTTGTCTTCGTTGTCCGAATGTCTCGATGTAATGCAACCTCCTGTTTGCTCATCTCTTGCTTGGCTGCTTGTCTGACCTTCTTGGGAATCCATATCTATTGGTATGCCTTCTGAGCTTCAATCAAAGGCTTAGGAAGCCATACTTGCAAGAGCCTTTTTGGTTCAGATCTTGGTAAAGAAGAACTTTTGCCCTCCTTTTTCTCCTCATGAGTTGGCATTGCGATTTCTGATTTCTTCACTTGATCCTTGCGTACCCATTTGAATCTGATTTTCCCGGGATGCGAGTATTCGAGTGTAATTTTCCAATTTGGTGATCCTTCTGTCGTGTGGGAAACTCTATGAGAGTTGGTCTCCTTAGTGTCTGGCCGTATGCCAATTGAATAGGATGAATTCACTTCTTCCTCGAATACATTAGGGTTTGAACTTTCGGCTTCTTCTAGATTTGCTTCTGGGGTATTGGGACTAGAATCATGTTCCAATAGCTCTTCCTTGAGGTCTTCTGCATGCTTGATGGCTTGTGGTTTCTGTGAGGGCTTCTCCCCTAATAGACTAAAAATTTCCTTGGCCCGATCTTGGCTGAAATGTATCCTTGCGCTAGGTGGATGATTACTTCATTCTCAATGATCCAATCCTATCCTAGGATCAAGTCTTCTATTAAGTCTTCATCCTTGCACACTAAGACTCGTTGTTCCATGGAAGAATTTCCTAGGTGGAGGGATACATTAGTTTCTCCCATGCATTCTATGATTTGACCTCCAATACCTATCATATGAGCTTTCGTGGGTGCCATAACAGTTTGAAGATCTCTGATGACCGTGCTTCATATGCAACTGAGTCCTGCTCCTGAGTCTATCAAGGCATCTATCAAGCGGTACTCCATTGTTCCAATTCCTAGGTTTAAATAGGGTTGTGACATGTAGGCATTCATCATGTCAGACTTATGGACTTGGTAATTAGCCATAGGGATAGGCTCTTCTCCTTGGAGATACCGTTCGTCTCTTTGCCTAATCCACTCTTTCCGTTTCTTAATGTGTTCCAAGGCTTCTTGCCGTGCCTCTTCTCTAATCCGTTCTTCCTCTTTCTTCCTATTTTGTGCACCTACGAGACGTGCTAACATTTGATCCGTCAATGCCTCCATGAACCGTTTCACTCTACATCCACTTATGTAGTTAAGAAGAATGTCTCCATCCAGAGTGGCTAGATTAACTGCTCCACTTGTCGAGATCCTATTAATGATTAGAGGTCCATATCTGCATTTTTATAACTTCTTTGGCATGTTGCTTCAAGGTGTAAACTAGGACTAGATCTCCTTCTTTAAGTCCTTTGTCTTTTATATGTGCATCATAATATGCCTTTTGCCTTCTCTTGGCTGCATATATTCCAGCGATAGTCTGCAACCTCGTTTCATGTAGCTTCTCGATTTGTTCTAGTTGTTGGGATAATTCATGTCCCGTCCATTCGTACTGTTGGGCCACTCTCAAGGTGGGTATCAAAAAATCAATTGGTAGGATGGCGTTCTGTCCATATACTAGATTGAATGGGGTAGTTCCAATGGCAGTCTTGTACGTGACTCCGAAGACCCAAATTGCATGATGCAATTGTTTGTCCCAGTCAGACCTCCCATTATTGACAATCTTTGTCAACAGTGTGCATAGCACTTTATTGGAACTTTTCGCTTGACCATTGGTTTGGGGGTGGTATGGGGCTGATTTTTTATGGATTACTAAAAACTCATTCATTAGGGACTCTATCACCTCATTAATGAAGTGCATTCCTCGGTCGCTCACAATCTCAATTGGTAATCCAAAACAAGTGAATATATTCTAAAAAAGAAACTTAGCAGTGGTTTTAGCATCGTTCCTTCTAGTGGCCTTTGCCTCTACCCACTTGGTCAGATAATCGGTGGCTACTATGATGTACTCAGCATGTGACCCTTTGGCGGTGGGTTAATGGTTCCGCACACTTACTGATTTTCTATCTCGGTTGGATTCCGGTGAACTTCCGCAAGGCATTGATGATACCACACCTGCTATCTATGCAATTGAGACTGTACAGGAGGATCAACAAGAATTGCTGATCAAACCCTCCTATTATGAAACGTTGATTCTTTTCTTGACGAGTGGATGTCCTCCCGGCACGACCTCTTTGGCTGCTCGTCATAAACTGGCGATGTATAGTCGACGATTCCGGTTAATTGTAGGGCAGTTATATTACATGGATCACTCGGGAGTGTTGCTCAGATGTGTTCCACCACATGAAATTGCTTCAGTAATCCCAATGGCTCATTTGGCACTAGCTGGAGGTCATTTTGCGGTTCACCTGACCCATCGGAAGATTCTGCAGAGTGGCTTATGGTGGCCTACTATGTACCGTGATGTGACTAAGTATGTGCAACAATGCGATGAGTGTCAACATTCCGGTCAACCTTTACAGAGGCATTACTTCCCCCTTCAACCCATTTTGCCTCTCGAACCTTTCCAGAAATGGGGTTTGGATTTTATCGGGCCAATTACACCTCCGGCAATATTCACCAATAACAGATATATTCTTACATGCACAGATTATGCAACTAGATGGGCCGAAGCTTGGGCTCTGCAGTCAGCCATAGCTACTGTGGTTGTTAAATGTTTGATGAAGGATATTTTTCCACACTATGGATTACCCTTGGAGATAGTGACTGATCAGGGTACGCACTTCACTAATACACTAATGCAAGTGCTCACTAATACCTTCCAGATTGTGCATAAGTTAAGTTCTCCCTACTATCCAAGAGCGAAGGGACTCATTGAGAGCACCAACAAATCTTTGTTGAACATCTTAAAGCAACTGGTATTAGATTGCCCGGAGAGATGGGACCAATTCCCACCTGCCCTATTATGGGCTTACCATACAACCTTTAAAGTGGCGGCCGGAACAACGCCCTTCAAATTGGCTTATGGTTTAGAAGCCATTGCTCCTATGGAACTGGTGGTTCCTAGTCTGCGAGTGGCATTAGAGCAGAAATTACTACCGGAAGAATCATTTCCTTTCAGATTGGAGGCTTTATGGTCTCTGGATGAATAGCGCCTTGAGAGTTTTCTCATGTTACAGGAAGTTCAGCTTAGACAAGCAAGAACTCACGATCGTTTTCTTAAAACCCCCGTGTTTACCATTGACCAATTAGTGCTCTTTTATAATGCTAAATCTAATCAATCCGTAGGAAAGTTTAAATTACGTTGGTTCGGTCCTTATCGTATTGTCGAACAAGTGAGACCAACAACTTTTCGGTTGTCCACCTTAACCGGTACCCTTCTTCCTAAGGCGATCAATGGATCGAAGCTTCATCCCTATCATCCACCGTCTTCATTGTCATGATGTCTGACCGATATTTCTACTCCTTTTCTTTCGCCACTATTTTGACTCAACTTTCTTTTCCTATCTGTGTGTTTCAGTTGACTAATTGACTGGCCATAATCTTTCCATTTTTCTTACCTAACCATGATTAGTAGCTGCCTTCAGTGTCGCCGATTCTGTTAATGCATGCATGTCGCCATTATTCCTGCATATTTCCAACAGTGTGATGATTAGGCTTCTTTTCATATGATTCTTCCAGTGTTTCTACTTAATCTCATTCTTCATGCTGTCATTCGTTATTATGACCCTGTGTGTTTGCACCCTATGTATTTCCTGTGCTATTGTGTGTTTCTATTTGTGCTATGGAAGCCCTGGCAAATATTGTCACCTTCCGTGCTGGTCTTGCTCAGGATGTGAGCGAGTTCCTGCATGCGCGCGGTCTCTTGGCCTTCGCTGAATTGCCGTGGCATTCAGTGGAGTGTCATCATAGCTTAGATAATCTCTAACATAGCTGCCATGCCTGCTACAGAACTCTGTTGGCCGCTAGTATGTTTAAACCCCCATGTCATCGTCACACTCAACACAGTCGCTGAGGGTTTTTGTCTCCCTCAAGAGGGGTTGGTCGATGGCCCTCTCCTCCCTATGGTGACAATGAAAGAACTTTTCCCCCGGCACTCGTCCAACGAGTTTGCCATTCTATGTCGTCCAGGACCAGAGCGCACCACGCTCCAATTCCTAGTAGCTGCCCTAAACCTCCAAAAACGCAGTTACGGTATCTCCCGTCCTTTCTACTCCATGATTGACACTGCATCCCGAGAGGCAGTCAACTTTGCTTCCTTCTTTTTCCAGTGCATTCACTCCGAATGCCTAGCAATTACCAAACAACTAGCCAAGAATGAGATTCCTCGTACCCGATTGCCGCACCTTCTCATCCTTCTTCTTTCGGTGATTCAATCAGAGCAACCACCCCCAATAAACACTCTGCTCTTACATGAGGAATCTACACAGATGCCGGAGGATGATGATGACGAAGATCTTCTTCATTTCTTCCAGTGTAAGCGTCGTCGCATCAACCCATCTCAAATCTAGGTGCAGGAATCAACCGTTGTTCAAGAGGTTGAGATTTTTCAAGACACAGCCACGACCTTACAAGTAGTGTCTGCATCCTCTTCTCCTAGTAAGAAACAGGATACAGACGTCATTATGGAAGATGTAGCTGACATTTCCCAGCAGGAGGAAACACAAAAACCGGATGCTGAGGCTGTGAAGGAGACAATGGAAGACACCACTATCATTGTGTGTCATCCATATTCTTCACATGTAGCAGATGATCAAGCCAACATGGCAACACAACCGACCTGTGCCGAAGAGGCAGTGACTGAAGTTGCTACTGTTTTATCTTCACATCCAAACGAAATAGGCATCATCCTCATGCCGACAACTCTTCTTCCCCTTCCTCCTCCAACCACACTTCTGGCTGTTGTTGCTGCTTCTCCCTCCTCACCTCCAACTGTAATTCGTGAGGCCTCGTCTAAACCCCTATCCTCTCCCGATTACTCTCCACCCTCGTCTCCACACCTACTGTCTACCCAATCATCGCAGTCTACTTCTTCTCTTCCCACTCTGTTTATGTTCACCGAATTGGCATCCATGGGCCAGTTCTTAATTCAATTATCTCAGCAGTTACCCCTCCAATTGAAGATGGCCGCACAAACCATTCGACAGGAGCTGTAGAGCAAGGTCGACCTCCTGGAAGCTGATATCACACCCCTCCAAGAAGAATTACTCGAAGCTAAAACTAATATTCACTCCTTGCATACCCAAATCCAGTGTCTGTAAGATCAATGGATAGAAAAAGATTCTATTATTGCTAATCAAGATGCAGAGATTAAGGGACTGAAGCAAGAGGTTGCAGATAAACAAGATGCTATGACTATGTTAGGCAACAAGCTTCATGGTACCAAAGATAAACTCAGCAAACTCGAAGAAGCTTCACAGTTGCTTGTTGCCAATGTCCTTAAAGCGGAATCCGAATTACATAAAGTTACTGCGCAGCTGTTCCAAAGGGATCAAGAACTTTCTTCAAAGATTGCCAAGACTCTCCAGTTAAAGAAGGACGTCGCAGCCGTTCAAAAAGAGAGAGAAGGAAGTCGCAGGCTGACCGACTATGATTGATGCAGAAGTTGCAGATATGAAGCTGCGCAGAGATGCTGCTTTAGCCAATGACTTCTATTTACAGGAAGCATTTTTGCAGACTTGAACTGAGTCTTTAATAAGTCAAGTAATAGTTGTCAGTTCCGTTCGGATTGATGTGCAACTTATTGAACCTGACATTTTGCGGAATATGCTAGAGTCTTTGAAGCAAAATATTGCCTACACATTCAAATTAGCTCGCTCCATGTATATATAGGGTATCATAGATGAACCCTGAATTTTGTAATTTTCCTTTTCGGGTTTGAGTCCACCATGTGTGCCAATGTGAGCCGTCGATTGTAATATGGAATGTAATATGAAACCCTGAGAAGTCGCACGCATACCGAAAGGGCGTAGCGCATTAGTTGTAACCTTTGATTAATAAAGGAAGCGTACGTGAAACAGAAGGTGTGTCGCTAGACTGTGAGTTTGGACGAATGCCTGAAGTGGAGCGGAACATATATTCTCCATATTCTATTTACTCTATTGTCTGTCTGTCTACTAATTAAGTTCGGAGATTAATTAAGTCGTTGATGAAGTATTAAATGACCGACATTGTAGTGAATTGACGAAATGCGTGTTTATGTGTCTGGTGGTGAAGAATATTGTAGTGTGTAGTTAACTGTCTTGTGTTGAAGTAGCACAGAGAGATAGTAGTTGCGGGATACTCTAATTCATCGTGTTAAGTCTGTGAAGTAGTATATACCTGAATTTGTAGAAGTGGGAAAATACAAACAAGGCCTCTGTTTTTACAGACCCCTAACCATCCCAAGAACCTAGAATTTGATAACAGATTAAACAATAAAGTTTAACAGGGAATTTGTTGATATATTTAGGTAGTGATGTGTGTGTACACTAGGACTGTCAGTGCACTTTTTGCCCTCTTTATGAGGTTTTTTTCCCCCGGCTTGTATATACACCTATTGCCCTAACATGTTGCTTATCTTTGTACATTCTAGTGGTAATACATTCAATATTGTGTGTTGTGCTCCAAGCTTCTTCTCCTTCCTTGTGTTGTTTGCGTGCTTCTGTAGACTCTAACTCCAACAATCACTGCATGTAAGACTTCAAAAGAAGCTTAGAATATTCTAGCCAATTTGTATGAGGATAAGACACCTTCTAAGATTTACACTCTAGAGGTCGAATTCCACAATCTCACCATACGTTTACAAGACACCATCACAAAAGTGATTGCCCAATTCGAAGATTATCAACGCAAGTTAGCACTATGTGGACAACAAATTTCAAGTGAAAACATGGCTATAAGATTACTTAACAAGATTCCTAGGTCCTATGAAACATTTGTGACCACTCTGTATAACAGAGGTCAAGTTCTAACTTGGGAAAAGGTCTGTCGACTTTTGCTCCTCCATGACTCACGAGCAAAGTCAGCTTCCTCCCAAGAAACAACCATGAAGGCTAAAGGACCCTTCCATAAGGGTAAACATGCTAGTCATAATACTAGCAATGCAACAAAGCAAGGCTCCCAACACTTTTTCGAAGAAATTTAGCTGCAATTTCTGTGGAAAATCAAGGCACTTGGAAAAATTTTGCTATAAGAAGAAGCATACATCAAAGTCGTCTAGTTCCAATAACCCCTCAAAAACATCTCAACATAGGTCTCATTGTTCCAGTGAAGGCATGTTTATTTCCACTGAGGCCAATGCCTTTGTAACGTACATTTCTTCTCAAGAATGGATCTTCGACAATGGTGCAACATCACACATGTGTAAAAATTGAGATTCCTTCCAAGAAATTGAGGACCATACTGGAGAAGTTTACCTAGGCAACAATAAGAGCCTACCCATCAAAGGGAAAGACAAAGTACAAATCACCAATGCCCAAGGGGAGTTCAAATCACTATCAAATGTCTTATTTTTTCCTAACTTGTGCATGAACCTACTATCCATCAAGGCCATCATCGATCACAATAAACAAGTGTTATTTGATAACACTTCAGTTAAGATGATTGATCCTCATACCAAAGACATGATCACACAAGGCGTAGAAGACAAAGGGCTCTATAAACTCTCCTGCTTTCTATCTAAGGATTCACTTTCCAGTCTATGGCATCAACGGTATGGTCACACTTCATATTTACCGAGGATTTCCTCCTCTCATATAGTTAAAGGATTAACCAAGATCGGGCAAGTCAATGATGTCTGCCAAGCTTGCACCCAAGACAAGCAACATAGGGCTCCTGTTCCCAAGGAGGCTTCCACAAGAGCTATGAACCCTTTAGCCCTCATCCACATGGACCTTTGTGGACCTATGAATACCCCTTCTCTTAGTGGTTCACTCTACTTCTTTCTGTTAGTAGACCACTCACACTACTTTGGGGTATATTTTTTGAAGTCAAAGGCAGACACTTTCTTTAAGTTTCGAGAATGGATCAACCAAGTTGAGAATGAAGCCTCAAAGACAATCAAGATAATTAGATTAGATGGTGATGGAGAATTTATCAATCACAACTTTGATAATTTCTTAAAGCAAAAAGGAATAAATGACAAGTTACTCAACTGCACACTCAATCCCATGATGGAGTAGGTGAGAAAAAGATATGAAGCGTGATGGAAATGGCAAGAACCATGCTTCACAAGAAAGATTTACCCTATAAGTTTTTGGTAGAAGTAGTGCATACTACTGTGCACATACTCAATTGAGGATTCACTAGTGCATTTCACAACAAGACACCCTTTGAAGCTTACTATGGAAGAAAGCCTAATGTCAATTACTTTCGAGTATTTGGAAGTGAGGCATTTGTCCATGTACCAAAAGAAGCTTGCAACAAGTTACAATCCAAGTCTAAGAAGCATATATTCATTGGCTACAATGAACAATCAAAAGCATATAGACTGTATGATCTTGAGAACCACTCCATCACAATAAAGATGTTATCTTTAATGAAGCTTCAAGATACTCAACCAAAGATCCAAATATAAGTCTCAATTTGCCCATCTACACTTCAGAGGGGGACATGATCTTCTCAAAGCATACATCAGAAGCAAGTACTTCACATCCACCTAGAAGATCACAAAGGCTTATTGAAAAGCAGCAGCAAGAAAAAAAATCCTTATGTCAATTATGCATTAATGCATGAGATTCAACAAATTCCAGAACCTTCCAACTACAAAGAAGCTCAAGGCCAACCTGAGTGGGAAGAAGCTATGCAAGTGTCTGCCTTTGACTTCAAAAAGAAAGGAGCTAATTGGCTCTATAAAGTTAAGTACAAATTAGATGGCACATTAGACAAGTACAAATCGAGACTTGTATCCAAAGGATATAAGCACATAGCATGGCATTGACTATGAAGAAACCTTTGCCCCTACTGCAAGGTTTACCACCATAAGGATCATTCTAGCACTAAGTGCACATTTCAAGTGGCCCATCTATCAACTAGATGTCAAAAGTGCTTTCCTCAATGGCGATCTTCAAGAAGTATATGTTGACCAACCTGAAGGTTTCAAGATCAAAAGAAAGGAAGATCAAGTCCACAAGCTTCACAAAGCACTTTACGGACTTACGCAAGCTCCCAGGGCCTAGTATGAAAAGATTCACAAGTTCTTCAAAGATAAAGGATTTCAAAGAAGTAGTGCCGATGCAAACTTATACATCGATAAGAATGAGTCCTTAGTAGCCATCATCATCCTCTATCTAGATGACTTGATCTTGACAAGTTCAGATGAAGAACATGTCCAATTCATTATCACATAGCTTCACCTTGAGTACTCTACAACAGATCTTGGACTACTTCACTACTTCTTGGGTATGGAAGTTTGGGAAACAAAAGAAGGTATATTCCTATCATAGAAGAAGTACCGCTCTGATCTTCTTTCCAACACGTCCAATTCATTATCACATAGCTTCACCTTGAGTACTCTACAACAGATCTTGGACTACTTCACTACTTCTTGGGTATGGAAGTTTGGGAAACAAAAGAAGGTATATTCCTATCATAGAAGAAGTACCGCTCTGATCTTCTTTCCAGATATACCATGGATTAGTATCGCTCAATATCTACACCACTTGATCCAAACATCAAGCTCACACTAGAGGATTCATCATCATTTGTGGATGTGCATACTTATCGACAACTTGTTGCTCATTATTGTATCTTGCCAACACTAGACTAGATATTGCCTAATCAATCAATCAATCATTACTAGATATTGGTTTACTCAATTAGTTTGCACATCAGCCTCGATAGACACATTGGGATGTTATTGAGAGACTACTTGGCTACCTTGCCCTTGCCCAAAATCATGGTCTTTGGTATAGATGGGGCATCGAACTCGCCAAATATTCATGTTCAGATTGACTTTGTGATCTTGATTCTCGACGGTCTACTTCTGGCTACATATTTGCTCTATCTCTTGAGCAAGTAAGAAGCATCCTACAGTTGCTCTATCATCCACTAAGGCTGAGTACTGAGCATCGAGCTTCGCAACATGTGAGGCCATCTCGCTTTGACGTTTATTATCTGACATTGGTTTTTGCAGGTTACTCTGACACACATCCGCACGAATAGCCAATCAGTCTTGGCCATTGCAAAGAATCCGGTGTTCCATGCTCGGACAAACGCATCAAGATCCATTACCACTTAATCCATGAGAAGCTGATATCTCAGGATATTACTCTCGAGCAGTGTACCTCTATGGAGAACCTGGCAGACATGTTCACGAAGGTTTTACCTCAAGTTCTGCTCCAATGCTTGGTGGACCTCTACAGCATTGAGCCACGCCAAAATGGAGTTACAAAGGGGGTGTTGATGACATGATGCTCCTACATCACCTACATTTGTATCCGCATGAGTGAATCTCCATTTTGTATCCAAGAGGAACTCTATTTCTACTTTATTTCCATTTTATATTCTCTTTTGTATTTGGGTACCTTGCCATTTGCTTCTACCATTGTGTTCATTCTCCTTTGAGAGGAATTATCCCACATGAGATGTACTTTGGAGAGCCCCTACCAAATCTATATAAGGAGGCCCTCTCCCCCCATTTGTACTTGGGCTACTCACTTCGAGTCTAATCCATGTGAGTTTACCCAATTCTTGGTCTACTCACTTTGAGTCTCTCACACTCTTTCTTTTGTGCGTGCACTATTCTTTCCATTTTGCTTCCGCGCATGTACTCTCTACACTCCCCCCTTTTTACCTGATGTTGAATTCTCCAACCCTAGGGTGTGGCACCCACCCCATTGGGCGGGAGTCGCCCCAAGGGGTGGCTCCAAGCCTCTAGGATGAGGGTCGCCAAAGGGTGGCATAGGACCCTCCCCAAGGTCCCAAGATCCTCCCTAAAGATGTCCATAACCCAAGAGGTATGCAAAGGGATTCATCCCTAGAGAAGGAACAAAGCATCTTACACCATATCATAAAATCAAGAGAAAGGGAAAAATTACCCTCTTAAGCTCATGCTTTAACACTTCCAAGAAAAGAAGCTTCCAAGGTCATGAAGTGGAGACAATCAAATGACTAGCAAGATCTCCTACTCTACAGACCCCCACATCAAGTCTTTGCACCATCATGATGGAACCTCTCCTTATTTTCTCATTTAGAAAAAGAACCATTGAAAATGAAATGAATAGAACTATGGTATGTACAATGAGTGAATTCCTTCCTGCTTAATTTAGGTAGAATTAGACTCCACCCTAAGAGTGCTATTTTGAGGGGCTTCTTGTCCTCGTCTAATTCTTCCACCTGGAAAGATCCACAAAACATCTCTTCCTTGGCCCTTGAGTGTTGGCCATAAGTCCTCCTCTTTACTTCTCTCCTCATGTCATCAAATCTCTTTAGAGTTGTAATGTATCTCTTCTTGATTCTCTTAAGAGCCATAGTGTTCCGCCTTCTTGAATGATTCTATCTTTGTATTTGCATTCCTCTTTAGAGTACTAGCAGTACCTTGCAAGTATCTAAAACAACATCCAAATAATTATTGACCTGGGTGTGTTCACCTGGAGAAAAGAGTGTAGTGATCCTCTTTGGTAGAAATTGATCACTGAGGTCAAGTGGCCCACTTAGTGGCTTTTGCCTCTCTAGAGATGCCTGCAAAATTTGAAGTTGACCAGCTTGTTGCTAAGAAGGAGTCAGTTCCACATAGAGAATTAACCCATTTTGGCCCAGGGAGGGCTCCTTGTCAGCCTAGCCACTACCTTCTAGGTGGCCAACTTGGGCCTCGTGACGTGCACTTGAGCCACCTTGGGAGAGGTGCCCACCTTGGGCTTCATGACTCCCAATTTGAGAGAGGTTCCCAACCTAGGCTTCATGGCACCCAATTCGAGAGAGATGCCCAATTTGGGTGTCATGGAAGCCAAATATTTCCTCTTCATCTAGTTTCCTATAGTCACACGTCTTACCTTTTTTCTTATTGTGCAAGTGTAAACTATCAATGTTTTCCTCTTTTTGGCCTCCTTGTGTTGATTCTACAGAGTTCTCATTTATCTCATATATTTCCACAACATTCTGCACTCCCCATCATCCATTTTAATAGTGCATCATCTTCATGAGGTAAAGAAGGCATTACCTGAGTGTCCACTATATACCCAGTAGCCTTGCCCGTGTCAGATCCTTCCTCCAAGTGTATCTGTAGTTGATTGCTAGCCATCATAGAAATCCACAACCTATTCCTTCCCTAATCTTGCAATTTTTTTGCTTGCCTCAGCAAAGGCCTTCCCAAGAGTAGAGGATAAGAGGTCTCTTGCGATAGGGCAATCACAACAAAATCTAAGAGAAATTGACAATACTGCACTATCATGAGTACCTTTTCAATGATGTCAAGTAATGTAACCTGATGCTGATGTGCTAATGTGACTGTAAAGGGTGCTGCCTTGGTGAGGTCCAAATTTAATTTCTTCATTGTCAAATCGGGCATCAGATTGATGCCAGAGCCTCTACACAAATTGTCATCGCTTGCCTAGCCCTAGTCATCATAGGTAATGCAGATGAAGAAACAACACAAGTTTGTGGAGTCATAGCTTCTTCTTTTGGAGACACTGCAATCATATGGATCAAAGTGGGGTGGTTGCATGAACAATCCCTTGTATAATGATCCTTGGCATCCAGACAATGTTGACATGGAGGTGCACCCTCAGACAGAGAGCATTTGCCTTATACATGACCATACTCACCGTAATAATAACATATTAAAGATCTAGTATATCTAGGTCAATTTTTGATGATTCTCCCCTCTGTTATGTATATTTGTAAGTACTAGCATAAAAGGTGTTAGGAACTTGATTGCTACCTCTGTGTTGGGCTCCCTTGCGATAATAACAGTCGTGCACCTCATGGCCACTTTTGTCACAAAATTGACAACTCACTCTATTGGGATAGTTTATGTGGGAGTGACCACTGTTGTTGCATGTGGTACACTAGGCCTACCTTCAGATGTCCTGAGAAGTATGCAACTCATCCACTTCTCGGCAAAGTTTTTGGGCCGCTAAATCTTCATTCTGGTGTGCAGATGGCGACCAATTTATTGAGCCCCCATTGGGTGGTGGCCACACCCAACTTCTAGGGATATGCCATAGTTGGTGTCGCCAAATAAGCGAGTTGCCCTTTTTATTGGTCTTGTAGAAGTAAACCATAGAAGAGGTTGTTTTGAACGTCACCCCTATTGGAGGAGGTGGTCGCCCTCCTTGGGGAGTTTGTAGAGAATGGGTAGAGGAGGCCATTTTCTTAGGCTCGGTTCAGACAGGCTGGCGGCACAAAGTCAACCGCTAGATGTATATGTTTTATTGGTTGCTGAAAGGACTTGGCTAGTCCGGGTCCACCACAGAATGAGACGACCTCCCCCCCTCGGTACATATTTGTGCTACTCTGACAGTGAAAGGTTATTGGTTCGTTCTACTCTCCAGCCAATAAAGTTATGTAAATTTCTGTAATGTTTTAAAGTACTACCGCTTTTTGTGAATGGCATGAGACGGCACTCACTATGACCAGGAAAAAAAGTGCCGCCCTCTGTGAACTCACTCTTAGGAGGTCGCCAAAGTATGGGATTGTCACGAGGAAGGAGATAAGGAAGAGAGCTCACACACACACTCTCACTCTCAAGGAGAAGCACACACACAGATTGAGGCAAAGGAAGAATGATCTTCTTCTTCTTCTTCTATTACATAAAAGGAATGTACAAGAATGACCTAAAAACAAGAATACAACAAGTGCAATATATAAAGATCAGTACATAAGGAAAAACCTAATGTCCACGAATGAGTGAGCTGGCAAGAAACAAATGTGCCATCACTCTCGGTAGATAAATCTAATAAAGCTCAATGAAGTATCCCTGACATATACCGGCGTGACCACTATACATGTCAGAGAAACAAAAAACTGGTACGTGTCATCCTGGATCATCACATGTTGAGCTTGATATCTCAAGACTCCCCCTCAAGCTCAACGCCATATCATACAGCAGTATGCACAGCTTCTGCCCAATAACAATGAGGCATATTCTTCTCAGCCATTAAGGCTCTTGCTATTTCTGCAATATGTCTGTTTTTGCGTTCAGCAACACCATTCTGTTGTGGTGTATACCTGCATGAAAACTGACGCCGAATTCCATGATTTTTTAGAAAACTGCTGAACTCATTTGACATGTATTCACCTCCTCCATCAGATCTTAATGTCTGAATGTACTTCCCTGTCTGCTTTTCCACCATAACTTTAAAATTCTGGAAGTGAGTAAACACCTCGCTCTTCTCTTTCATGAAATATACCCATACTTTGCGTGTATGGTCATCAATGAAAGTAACATAAAACCTGCAACCACCCATAGATGTGGTCTTTGCTGGACCCCAAACATCTGTATGTACTACTTCTACTACATTCTCACTAACATGCTTGTCATGCGGAAATGATGCTCTTGATTGTTTACCAAATTGACATGCTGCACATACCTTTTGCATTTTTGCAACTTTGAAATTTGGTAGTCCATGGACAATCTCCTTTGACTGCATCAGTTTCAGCCTTTGCAAGTTTGCATGTCCAATCCGTTTGTGCCATATCTCTATATCTGCAATAACTCCTGCACCTTTTGCAAACATGGCTGCATTCATTTCAGGAATCTTCACATTTAAAGTGAACATCCTACCCACTTTGTTTCCTTTGGCAACCAATCGTCCATCCTGCTTGTACTCTTCTACATATAATCCATCAGCATTGAACCTGACTTGTAATCCCTGATCAACCATTTGTCCAACAGAAACCAGATTCTTTGTTATATTTGGAACATGCAGCATATCAGCGAGATGTTTTACCTTTCCGTCCTCCATAGACAATGCTATGTTTCCTGTATGCTCAATAGGATGCGATGTATCATCACCTGTTTCAACGTATCCAGGAACTGGCATTTTCTGCAAACTACTAAACCATTCTGCATGACTGGTCATGTGATTTGAAGCACCTGAATCAACATACCAGACATTATCATTCGATTTTGAAACACCAGTAGACATTGTATTCATCATGTGATGTTGAACCATAAACAGCTTCTCAGAATCATCTGCACTTGTGGATACATAGTTGTTTTGCTACCTTATGTTATTTTGATTCTTCAACCTGCAATCACGTTCAAAGTGTCCAGGTTTACCACAATTCCAGAATCCTTTACTATCATTACCTGAATCATTTCTTTGGAAATTTCTGCGACCTCTTTGACTCCCCCTGCCTCGAAACTGTCCTCTTCCTCCTGCATGATTCTGTTGTTGACCTTGGTCTTGGTTATTGTTTTCTCTTCCACTTCCAAAACCTCTACCTCTGCCTCTTCCTCTGCCAGAGTAGAATACCTGCTCAGAACTGGGCTTTCCTTGGGAGTTTGAATCCTCACCAAGATTTTTTTCTTCAATAATCAGCATAGATACCAAATCAGCAAAATTCGGAATGTTTTCCCTAGTCTGTATAGAAGTCCTGAACTGCTTATATGCAGCTCCTAAACCACGAAGGCACACTTCCACCTTATCATCATCATCTACATTCACGCCAATAGATGCAAGTGACTCACATATGCTTTTGATTTTTAGAGTGTAGTCACTTACGGACATGCTCTTTTTCTCCAATGTATGCAGCTCGTTCTTGAGTTGCAATTTTCGTGCTTTTGTATTGGTCTCATACAAAGTGACCAAACTGTTCCAAGCCTCTTTTGGAGTCTTGGCATCCTGTATGTGTCCAATCATGCTATCCTGTATGCTAACAGATAGCCAATACATTACCTTTCGTGCTCCTTGATTCCATTCCTCATATGCTCTTAACTGTTCTGCAGCCCGATTCCTTTCTGGTAACTGCGGAGCATTTTCATTCTCTCCTTCGATGTACTTCCAGTAGCCTTTTCCCATCAGGAAATTCGTCATTCTGAATCTCCAAGCATGGAAGTTGTTCTTGTCCAGCTTATCGCTCATAAGCTGACTCATTCCATCTGCGTTTGCCATTTCTACAACAATTCACAACACCGCAACACAATACAAGCAGCACTTCTGCTTCAACACTGTCGTACTATGACGTGATAGTTCGATCTCAGAAAAACACAGTTTTCGTGTATCAACAGTACACGAAATCGCTTGAAATTCTGGATCTGGAATATATGAGTGTCGCCGAACACAACGCAAGTTACAATTTCTGAAATTGACCTAGTTTTCTGTGGGCCCCACCTTGCGGGCTCAAAACGGAGGTCGAGATGGCTCCGAGATGGCTTCGAAAATATTTTGAGGTCTTCTACTTTCACATCGATTTTCGTAGCAAACGGAGGCCGTTTGTGAAATTGCGTTTTCTCCACGCCTTGCCGCGTAGTCTTCACCGTCGCCTTCTCCACGAGCTCTCTACAGCCACGCTGGCTCTGATACCATGTCACGAGGAAGGAGATAAGGAAGAGAGCTCACACACACACTCTCACTCTCAAGGAGAAGCACACACACAGATTGAGGCAAAGGAAGAATGATCTTCTTCTTCTTCTTCTATTACATAAAAGGAATGTACAAGAATGACCTAAAAAGAAGAATACAACAAGTGCAATATATAAAGATCAATACATAAGGAAAAACCTAATGTCCGCGAATGAGTGAGCTGGCAAGAAACAAATGTGCCATCACTCTCGGTAGATAAATCTAATGAAGCTCAATGAAGTATCCCTGACATATACCGGCGTGACCACTATACATGTCAGAGAAACGAAAAACTGGTACGTGTCATCCTGGATCATCACATGTTGAGCTTGATATCTCAACAGGGATGCCAACAAAGGGCATCACCGTCACTCAGGTAGTTGCCCACGTGTCCAAGGAGAGGTAGTACCAACTTGAGTAGTCGCCTAGTATGCATAAAAAATGGTAGTCGCCTTCATGTTATATTGCCCAAAATGGGTGTTGCCCAAATATGTGGTGCCAAAATGAGAGTAGCCCAAATTTAAATCATAAGTGAATTAGGTGGTACCCAAAATCATGGCATAGCCCAAATGAAGAGAAGGTATCACCCATTTGCAAAAAGTTTAAATCGAAGGTGTCACCCATTTTTAAGGCTTCGCCCTTGTTTTTCAAGAATTAATAGAATCAAACTCTTCCTAAAAACAAGGCGATCCTTCACGTTTTGGTATCTAAATACAAATGCAAGTGAATTAATTGCAAATAAATTGGAACTCTACAAAAGATGGTCATACGGGCAAAAGGATGCCCATCAAAGATCAAATGCGTTAGAGCTCGCGTGTAGAGTGTGATAAGGAGTTTTTTGACTTTATATGGCTAAGGGTCACCCAAGTTGCTTACCATGCATCCTGTAGAGTGTGATAAGGAGTTTTTTGACTTATATGGCTAAGGGTCACCCAAGTTGCTTACCATGCATCCATTGAGAGTACTTCTTGCCCATTGCTTGTGCTTAAATGCCTTTGCCATATAACTTATTTACTCATGTCTTAGGTCCTGATTTCATCCACCATGCCAATTGCTCATGCTATGTGCTCCTACCTCTTTACCTGATGTTGAGTTCTCCAACCCAAGGATGTGTCCTAGGGAGTGGCCCCCGTGAGGGTCGCCCCAAGGGGTGGCTCCAAGCCCTTAGGGTGAGGGTCACCGAGGGTGACCTAGGACCCTCCCCAAGGTCCCAAGATCCTCCCTAAAGATGTCGAGAACCCAAGAGGTATGCAGAGGGGTTGGTCCTTAGAGAAGGAACAAAGCATCTTCCACCATATCATAAAATCAAGAGAAAGGGAAAAATTACCCTCTTAAGCTCATGCTTTAGCACTTCCAATAAGAGACGCTTCCAAGCTCATGAAGTGGAGACAATCAAATGACTAGCAAGATCTCCTGCTCTACAAGATCAAATGACTAGCAAGTTCTCTTTTGTTCTATGCATAAAAAAATGAACGCTTGTATGATGACATCAAACACTACCATGGCTCTTTCAAACACAAGTCCGAACTGCCCATCCCCCTTGATAAAAAAAAACCTCCCTCTTTTTTTTAATGCACAGTGCACAAGAAGAAGCTCTCTTTACCATCAATGGGAGGACAACATGAAGATCAAATTGTAGGAGAAAAGAAGAAGAAATACAACAACTCAAACAAGATTAAGAAAACATCGCGTCAAAGGAATCCCCAAAAAGCATACGCTATAAAATCTAAAATCTAAAATCTAATTAAAAAAGAAAACCAACAAGTCAAGTAAGATCAAGAAACCATCATGCTCAAAGAATCCCAAAGAGCACATGCTATAAAATCTAAAATCAAAACATATGTTTTTATTTCACTCTTTTTAAGTAATTGAGAAACATATATATATATATATATATATATATATATATATATATATATATATATATATATATATATATATACACACACACATATATACACGTGTGTGTTTGTGTGTGTATGTATGTATATAGAGTGACACCATATGTAAACCCAAAGGTCTCTCTTTCTTTCATAATCTCACCGTAAGTTTTGTAAGGATTTGTACTTCACCTTGCCAAAAGGTTTTACTCGTTGTACTAAATGAGTAATTCTACCATGAAATACACATCTTCGCGTATGCCTTAATATACATTTCTCCTATATTCCACACCACAAATGCTTGTCCATGCAATGCACATTCATGCTGAATCTCAACCAATGCATTTGCCACTTTCTTCCTTCCACATGGTTGAGGGTGAACCATGGCCCAACATCCTCAGCCAAACCTTTCTTGATTTATTGATTGAGGTGTAGAAACGTCCATGGTCTTATCTTCGTAAGCATGATGGCAAATGAAGGCTCCGCCGATGGACATGAGGTGTGTGGTCGAGGATACCTTTAAGGTTGGAATGCAGCCACTTGGGCTAAAAATCAGGTTGCCAATTTCGGTTCGTGTCGAAGTGCCGAGTTCAGTTGACGATCGAGGATAGCCGCTGTGAGAGACCATGGCCGCTCTCGCTGCTTCTGCTTCCTCATGCGGCTCTGCGTTCGCTGCTCCGGCGTCTTCTTCATGCCGGTTGAGCGTAGTGCGCTCCGTAAGGCTGCCATTGATCTCAGGTAGAGAGAGAGAGAGAGAGAGAGAGAGAGAGAGAGAGAGAGAGAGAGAGAGAGAGAGAGAGAGAGAGAGAGAGAGAGATCCGGTGGCCATATCGATCTTAGAATCGAAATGTGTTCTGTCTGAATATTCGGTATGTGGCGTGCACAGAAAGATGTTCTCAGAGTTATTAGTTCGTGAAGTTAAGGTTGTCATCAATATTTGGCAGCTCATTTTCTAGGCTTCTGCGAAACAAACAATCAACGACATGCTGATTCCGAAAATTTTTTTATTAATTCTAGATTCGGTAGTCTGCTTAGGTGCCTATCAGGTAGCTGTATCCTAATGAATGAATATTTTTATCATTATGGATAAAGTAGTTATCTGGTGCGATACAGATTTTCTGGGAGCCACAAGGAGATACGCATGCTTTCATATTTTCGATTGTTCTATTGTCAACCTAGCATCTAATCTGTATTTTGTGCATTGACTTCAGGTTCTGGTCGATCGACCACTCTGTCTGTCCGTGCGACAGCGTCGACTGAGGAGGCTACTACAAGTACCACAACTACCACTGCGATCCCCACTTCGTCCACTACTGAGGAGACAGCTGTGCAGACTGAGGAGTTACTTGCTGATCTTAAAGCCAAGGTTTAGTGCGGGCACGCATATTTTTAGATCATTTTCTTTCCCTTTCCGCTAAGTCGTAATTTTTCCAGTGGGATGCGATTGACAACAAAACGAATGTCTTCATTTATGGAGGAGGTGCTTTGGCTGCATTATGGTTGTCAGCGACCATCGTCGGAGCTGTGAATTCGGTGCCTCTGGTATTTCTTTCTGCTCTATCTTGTCTCAAGTTTACATCTTTCTTGATTGGCATCTTTGACGTGTCCCTGAAATATCATGTAAATTTCTTGTCTAGCTTCCAAAAATATTGGAGCTTGTTGGTCTCGGGTACAGTGGTTGGTTTGTATACAGATACCTTCTATTTAAGGTGGTACATTTAAAGGATGTTCACGCTGGGACACGTTCCATTGTTACAAAGCTTGATTCTTGTGAATTGTTTTGTGCAGGAGAATAGGAAAGAGCTTGCTGTGGAAATTGAGGAACTGAAAGCAAAAATAACTGGAGCATCGAAAGAGTAGATGGGATGAAAGAAATAGTCATTCCCCTGCTTTTACAGTTTTGTGTTTGTTTCTTGTCTCTGAGTTCTAAAGACCAAGGAGTGAGATATTGAAATGGAGGCCATAGAATTGAGGTCATAGCATGGTGATTCACAGCCGATGTTGTGGTTCCCTTGTCCTTGGTTTCATATTACTCATTGTTCATGTGAGAAGTCAAGTATCTGGTTCCTCCCATATTTTAGATCAAGTGATCTTCCTTGTGGTAGTACAAATGAATGACGCATTTACAGTGTACAGCACATCCATTATCTGATCCTTTGTATTCAAATTTCGATTGTGTTTCTATGTAGAGGTCAGGATGAGCATAATTAAGTAAATAAGAACCTTGCTGGCTTCTGAGTGTTCTGCACCTAACTATATGAAGGTCAGGGATGAAAGAAATCAGATGATGAATAAGGGCATAAGCTCTCATGTGACTGCTGGGGCTATCCATTTTTAATTGTCTCTTTCAGGTTGTACTTGTTGAAGGTGGCTGGATAGTTGAATTGCTAAGAAGTCTTGAACTGCTGTGCAAGGATGGAAATCACATTTTGGTTTCACATGTGGAATGGGGAGTGAAATAAATGTGTGGATGGTTGTAGGATTTTGAAAGTGAAGGGGTGTAATTCTGATAGGAAATGGCTTGTTTTGATGGAAGAAAAGATGAATTATAGAGGTTTGTTATGTGAAGTTCTATTATTTAGAGAGAGAGAGAGGAAGTGCAGATACATAATGTAGATGGAAAGACTATTTTTGTTGCAGAAGAAGTCGGAAGGAATAATTTCGTGGTGGAAAAGTTCAAAAGTAGCCAGAGAGGAAGTTAGTTCTGATATATGGAAAATAAACTTCAGAAATAAGAATCACATGAAGCCAAGGGATGTTTTACATATATGGTCTGTCCTTGCTCTATTTGGACTGAAGTGAATCAGAAGCTTTCTTTGGGATGAGGGCAACCAAGAAGTAATTGGTAGGTGGAGCACGTACTTTCAACATCATCAATCTGAATGATCTTATTGTCATTTTTGATTATTTTAGTATAAACTTTCATAACTGCTTTCTTGGTTTTCCCGTCTTGCTGTTAATCTCACTGGTATGTGGAGAGTTGGTTCATCAGTTTATTAAGCATAGATACTCGTGATCTTTTTTATATGTCACAGAAAGAATAAGGAAGGTAAGGACCTAAGCTTGAGATTTGTAATGTACTTCAATTTTCATGCATTTTCTATGTTTTGTAATTGAATGTGGCTCTGGTTCTCTGGTTGTTCAAGAGGAAATACATTTCCTGTGCACTTGTTAAGGTTGAAAGTACTGAAGGATTTGGTCATAGAAGATTTTCAACATTGTGGTACTATGGAATGGTGATGCGAGCAAAAATTATGGGAGTGGCAGATTTGATTTCATTCAGAAGTGATTTGGGGTATCTAGAATATTCTGAGATAGTTTTGTAATCTTAAGTTATATGAACGTTACCCTTTCACAGTAAAGGAGACTAGTCTCTGATGTGTCTTTCCTTTAGGATCTCATTATGTGCAATGGAGGAAATTCGAACCTGTGCGGAGGTGAATGTTGTAATGAATATGTGAGGTCTGTAACTCATTTTCCTTGGAGGCCTGAATATTATCTCTGAAGCATATTCTGAGATTACATTTCATATTCTGTTTACTTTGGAAACTAAAAGTTGCTATCATGAGTTGGTATTCCAGTAGGTAACTATTATCAATGATCATGTTAGCTCTTTGTAAAGAGCATTAGAGAGGATGAGTGGGCCTGCCCAAGTATGGAGTTGACACATGAGAAGATGCTGTCTGCTTTATATGCTATTCTTTACAATGCCTGTCCATGTTAAAGAGATGAATTCTGAGTCAGGTTACTCTTCGCTCAAGTGTGAGCGATTACTGTCCGTTGTGAATTTGCATAATAGGCAAACATGGAATGGGTATTAACACACTTGAGGTGCATTTTCTTCTGTCAAATGAAGTTGTGGTGAAAGATGAGGCTCTCCATTCACTTTTGGTTATTTTAATACATCATCTACATGTGTAGAAGTGAGAGGGGTGAATGCTGATGTTTGATCTTTATTGTAACAGTGTGCCAGCATTGAATCCTTAGTTCTAATGAAAGAACTATGGTCTTACTTTTGTAGACCAGCTCTAATCAAGAGAGATGGGGCATGCTTGTTCGTGTGTATCAGGAATGCCAAGAGTTTATCTAACTATCAGCCTCTTTGACCTTTTAAGAGGGAAGGTTTGTGCAAAGATTGTCCCTCTTCATTGCAGGTTCCAGTTAAGCAGTGATAAAATTCCATAACCGTCTCATATTTTGCTCAGGTGTGATAGACATGGTCTCTCGTCTTGGTGCTTGTTTGCCCATAGTCTTTCTTATTTCCTCTCTTGGAGGAACTAAGTGTGTTCTTTATCTGTTATCACATCTTCCTCATCTTCGTCCCCTCTCATATTTTGCTCAGGTGTGATAGACATGGTCTCTCGTCTTGGTGCTTGTTTGCCCATAGTCTTTCTTATTTCCTCTCTTGGAGGAACTAAGTGTGTTCTTTCACTGTTATCACATCTTCCTCATCTTCGTCCCCTCAGCATATAAGGTCCATTTTATGTGAAAACAAATGATTGAAAGTTTTCTCTAAAGTATAATTTGGCAGTACCCAGCAGCAGCAGTAATATGATGTAATGTCTCCAACCTTGCAACATGAATTTGATCGCCTCTAAACTTTTTACTCATCATATTATTTGCCCCTTATCTTTGTCAGGGAGGGCTGAGAATTTGAAATTTATCAGGGACAGACAACACAGAACCATTGTCAATCTGTGAACATTAGGTTAATACCTTGTTCTTCAATGGAGTGGGAGTCCTTTCTTGTGAATCTGACATTTCTTGAGTGGTTGGTTTTCTAGTTTCGGATGGTGTAGAGAGAGTTCATAGAATTTCCAAATCATTTGTGCGCTACTCTTGATTTCAGTTAGGTGACCCACTATATGAAAAGATCATATGAATCAAGCCATGTACCTTGGAGAGTCATCTTTTGTTGATCTGGACAGGCAATTCTAATTATTGCGCACTATCACTGAAAATAACTTAGGAATGAAAAGCTGCAACTATGAAGAATGGAAAACGTGGATAGTTTTGTCAAATTGGTCCTTTTATTGAAAATAGTCCCTAAAAGCACCAGATTATTTTATCTGTTATTGGCATGAATTAACAATTTCCTCGATGATCTGAATGCCCGTTTCAATCTCATGTCTCATTGATGCTTGAATTGCATAGTTAGGTTTAAAGTTATAGTCCTCATTGAAGTTGATAGCAGAAGAGTCATATTAGGAATTCCTTAGTAATATCTCTCCTGTGTGAATACAGCAATGGCATAGAATCTTCAATTGGCTGGTTAAAACCCTCGTCTGAATCTTGGAACTCCTGAAATCTATTACAATGCTTTTCTTCAAATTTTGTTCGGTACATCTAGTGATATTTTCAAATAATTTCTTCACTCAATGAGATGAGAGTACTATTATGCGGTAGTTTCCTTCCACAAGATAAGTGTGTCTGTAGACTTTTTTTTTTAAAATAAAGGAAGTTCGGCCTTAGCCTAATCTCCTGGACTTCAATTATAATAAAGAGAAAAAGTTACAAGTGAATGGGACTAGTGCCCATGGGACCCCCCAAATCCCACAATGCAGGGGAGGAGTATGGCAAGCTACAGGGCATATCAAATGAGGCGGATAAAATTATCATCACCCTCATGTGGGACCCATTTGGGTTTCACCTTGTTTTCGATGAGATAAATACAGTGATGTCTAAACGGTGGCGATCTCTGGACTCGGGAGATTCTTTTACCAAGGAGAAACAAGGATTTCTCGATCGACCATTCCTTAGGAGTTTGGCCAAAATTGAAAGCACAACGCTCCCTCCAAACCTTCCAGAGAGCCTCACGTTTGATGGCATTCCACAGCCTCGATGAGCAGCCGATCGCCTCACCCAACATCACTTGTTGCCAGTTGATTTGACTCGTGAGTCTCAATACTCGGGGCATGTGATGCCAGATCACACGGGACTTGGGGCAGTCGAAGAACAGGTGAGCTAAATCTTCGATGCACCGATGGCAACGCTTGCACCATGGCGGCACACCACAGATTTTGTTAGCCCTTGCATTTGTCCAGATACCTTTATGCAAGATCTGCCACATGAGAACGGACTTTTTGACCTCAATTAGGGGGTGCCAAATAGACATGAATTTTAGCTCCCACCGAAGTTTGGTCCAAGAAAGGCACCATCTCTTGTTAAGGATGTGGTGAACATCTAAATGCTCTTTGAAGTTGGGGATTTTGGATAGCTTCTTACCATTGCTCCATTTGAGGCCCTCCAAACAAGGAAGATCCTGACCGCAGAGAAGGCGGGTAGTTGAGCGGTCCTAGGCTAAACACCTGCTTTGAAGAAGAGTCCATTCCTCAAAGGTAACTCTAAGTCTCGGATCCAATTCTTCGAACCTAATCCACTGGCTGGTCTCTTGTTTCCAGAGTTGTTTCCACTGTTTGAACCCCTTGTTCCATAACCGCCTTGCAATTTGGAGGTTCCAAGACTCCACCCCCCGAATGCCACTGATCGGGAACCAAATAGAGTCATTTTGTCTTATGCCAGCCGCCCACTTCCACTCATCACTATTCTGATGAACTGTTTGGCCTTGTTCCAATTCTTCCATAAGGAACACACGAGGCTAGAGCCTTTAGGGAAGACCGGGTGGGGGGAGAACAAAAGCGTGAGAATCCCTATGTCCTTCCAACCAGGGTGGCCAACTAAGGTAAGGTCTTCCGTGTTCCTGAAGATCAATTTAGCCCAAGAGGACTCCCTATTGCTCCAAGCCTTGATAAGCCACTTTGCCGCCAACTTGTCAGCCAACCCAACAATATCCAAAATTCCCAAGCCCCCTGAGTCTTTAGGGCTAATGCAAGTTTCCCATTTGATTTTGGGAATCCCCCTCCTGTTGGGGTCCCAGTCCAAAGGAAGTTTCTGTAGATTCGTTCCACTTTGGCCAGGTCTTTCTCCTTAGGTCTCCAACACGAGATAAAGTAAATAAATGTAGAGAGCATAAATGTGTTAACAACCATAGCACGCCCTGCCAAGTTGACTTGCATACCTTTCCACTGATTCAGCCTCCTATCCAGCTTGGATAGCAAACAGTTCCAACGTTGTTCCATTGAGATGTCGAATCCCATCGGAATGCCAAGGAGACGAAAGACTTGACCGCTAGGGATAACTTGACACCCCTGATCCACCAACAATTGGGGAGTATGTCCGCTGATTGCTCTAAAAGCAGTTTTAGCATGGTTGATTTTTGAGCCTGATGCCACACAAAAGGTGTGGAGGCACCACCAAAACACCTTAATGCTGTTTATATCGTTATGCACAAAGGCATTCATGTCATCAGCAAAAAGTCTCACAATCATTTGGCCGTGATTTAGAGGTAAGGAAAGACCCTTGAGATTGCCAGCGTCCATGTGATGCTTTAATAGGCAGCTGAGTCCATTCGAGGCGATAGCGAATAGTAAAGGAGCCAGAGGGCAGCCTTGCCTAATTGATCTTTTTAAACGAATGGGCTCAGAGAGCTGACTGTTGATGTTTATTCTAGTTGACACATTTCCAAGAAGAGTGGAAACCATCTTCGTGAACTTTTGGCTGCATCCAAGGTCTTTCAATGATTGAAGAATAAAGTCCCATTCCAATTTGTCATACGCTTTGTCGAAGTCGATCTTAATGAATACCAGATCTTGAGTAGACTCCTCAGCAAAAGCAAGGCCTTCACAAATATCGATAATTGCTTCAAGTATAGATCTACCTTTGATAAAACCTTTCTGGTCCTCGCACAGCCATGACTTTAAATGACAAGAGATTCTGTTGGCGATAACTTTTGCAATTATCTTGTAATCTGTTTGGAGCATGATAATCGGACGCCAGTTTTCAATTTTGTTCTTATCTCCCCGTTTGTGGATTAACTTGATGACGCCATTATTCAGGCACTCAGGGAGGGCACCGAAAGAGAGAGCCTCTTGCCACACGAGGCGCAGAGGGGTGGCCACCTAATGTTTGAAGGACTTGAAAAACTCATTGGTAAGGCCATCTGGACCCGGACTTTTCCCATTGGGAAGGGCATCAATAACCTCGATAATTTCATTCTCGGAGATGTTAGCATCCAGCAAAGCAATCAAGTTCTGTGGGATTTTGGTTTGAGCAACCCTTGAGATGGTTGCCATGGGGTCGCGCCTGTGGGGGGAAAGAGGAGTCGAGACCCCGAGAAGATTGGTAAAGTGTTCGACGATGATAGATCTATTCTCCCTTCCGTGCAACATTCAGTTCCATTGTTATCAACCATTAGGGGGATGGATTCCCTAGCTTGTTTCCTTCTGAGGATGTTACACATCTCTTTCGTTGGTTTGTCGGCCTTCCCTTCCCACCAATGTTTGAAGAAAATTTGAAGATTTTTCCTTTGAACCTCCTCTAATCTTAGTCTTCCCCTAATTTTCAAAAGACCTTGTTGGCAATGTAACTTACCTTTGTTCACCTCTTCTTCAAGCCGTGAGAGTCTCCGGTACACCGTTTCTCTTCTTTTTTTCCGGATTTCTCTTATAGCCTTTTGAGTCCTGATTAGAATTTTTCGAGTCCTTTCTACTGTGCTTCTCCAACACTTAGCCGGTTCATTACAGTAAGCAAAGGCTTCCGTCCACACCTCAAAAATTTCTTGGTGGACAGAGGGGAGGGAAAACGATGTCTGACAAGCATGAAACCAAGGAGCTTTCTGGAGCATGGGAATCGGTTTGAAAGACAGAGTAATTGGATAGTGGTCTGAGATAGTCAGGTCCATGTGTTGGGAAATCGAAGGAATACCCCACTGAAGGATGGTGTTGTGATCGATGTAGCATCTATCAAGTCTTGCTTTCCTCAAAGAGCCCGACTGGAGATTTGACCAGGAGAACCCCTTCATGTCTTTCACCTCGACCAGGTCGAGATGGAGCTTGATTTTATCCCATATCTCTTTCTCCTGACCGTCAATAATTTTTCCTTTGTTATTCCATTGGTCCTCAAGAAACTCAACCATGTTGAAGTCCCCACAAATCAGAACATTATGTGAAAGGGAGTCGAGGGAAGCCCAAGTATCCATTCTATCTGCTTCACCATTAGGGGCATAAATTGAGACCACAGTGAACTGGAAAGGGAAACCGAAAGAGGCAGCAATCCAACGATGATTCCGACCTTCAAAAGTCGAGGTCACATTGCCAGACAAGGAGTGACTAATGCCGATAGAAGCACCCCCCGTCCCTCTAGGGTGAGAAGTGGAGAACCAAAGGTGGTTCGGAGAAATGCATTTAAGCTGTTTCTGTAGATCCTCTCCGTCGATTTTAATCTCTTGTAAGCAAATAAAGTCAGGGGCGAAGCACTTGTCTTTGAACCACTGGCCAAGAATCGAAGCTCTTGATGGGTCAGATAGACCCCTGATGTTTAGAGATGTGAATTTCATTAATGATGGTTGCCCTCTTTGAGGGGAGGGACTTTGTAGACTTTGTAGAACTTGGTCTTTTGCGTTTGAATTCTTTCTGTGCTGTAGCAACATATGATCTAAGTATCAATAAGAGATAGTCCTTTGCATCAGAAGTTGCGAATTTTCCTTGTGTGTTGAGACCTCATAGCTCATCTTCCCACATTTCTTTCCTTTTAAGAGGGACGATCGCAGAAATATGAGGTTTAAATGCTTTAAAGAGAAGTCCAAGTACTCCTTCCTAATGACGCCTGAGTGGAAGTTCTACTATTTGAGCATTTTTTTGTTTGGCAATTTTGGGATTTTGTACACCTGTCAGCTTTTCTTGTATATTAGGCCCGGTTCAGAGACCGCGGCGACAAAACTGCGCCGCTGCTCTGATCCAATTAAAAAGTGACACATGCGGCTCTGTTCAGAAAGGGCGGCACTCCAAGCATCTGCCAGCGCACGGCCCAAATTGAGCCAAACTCTACCGAGGGGTAAAGTCCGCCCTTGAGCGGCGGCGCAAAAATCCATCTCAGCAGAGAATGTTATTTTAAGAAAATGTTATTTTAAGAGAATGTTATTCCAACGTTACAGAAAACGTAACGGTACTTTTTATTTATGGAGAAAATTAAGCTCAGCTCTTACATCATGAGAATGAAGGTTCCATTGTTTTTTTTTCCTTTTTTGAATCTAGCAACGTACAATTTTTTTGCAACGTACACTTTTGAACGTATATTTTTGAAGACTCTAAAGAGGCCTACAAACTTGAATGTTCATTCACAATGATATGGTGTGAAGAAGAGAACTACTCAGTGTGGAGAAGGAAGTGTTGGAAAACTATCTAGTTTTAATTTCATTTATATATGTGTTATTCATTAGTTTTGTTTTGATTTCAGGTAATGGACTCTCAAACATCTCGTTCCTTTGAATCTCAAGAGGAAGAAGACAACATTGTCTTCTCTCAATCTTCACTTTCTCAACTTACCTATTACTTATACGCACACTCATCTTTACCTAGTCCTCATCGCTACCAAGCCATGTTAACCTCTTCTCTTTCTTTTGCCCATCCATTTGCATTTAGACCCCCTTCTTGTGGGCTAAATGCAAATAGCACATCAAATTCATCATATCTTCCCACTCCTTCACTCTTAGAAGCCTCTCAAACAAAGCCTTCACTTGGCAAGTCGATGAAGAGGAAGAAAAATAGGCAAGGTTAAGGTCAACCACAAGAACCCACAACAAAGAAGGAAAAAACAACAAAAAGAAAGATCGTCGTCGATTTAGGGGATGAAGATGATAACAAGAAGAGCAAATGGAAGGATCATTAGGTGGACCAACTCATTCACATACGAGGAGGAATGAGTGAAGAGTTTAACAACAAATTGAAGCAAAGAGTTAATCTATGGGCAAAAGTTTCAACGAAATTAGCTTCAACCTATCTTGACTTCGATAAAGATACTGAAGCATGTCCAAAAAAGTGGGCGAAAGTGTTGGAGCAATTCCGTCAAGATAAAGCACATAACTCCATTTCAGGCAATGATAGAAAGATAACATGCAAATGGTTTGACGTGGTAGATGAGTATAATCATATTCGTTCAATTGTGACTTCATTTAGTCTCACATCTTCAAGTGCAAACCTTTCTAATGAATATGGCGAAAGTGGAAGTGAACCTCATGAGGAAGAACCAGTACCCTTACCTTCATCCTCTTCTCGACGAGGTATTCCAAAGTAAGATGAAATCATTAGCGGGTTTGGTGGACAACGTAAAGGATCTTATTCATCATTTCAAAGATGGAGAACAAGCATATGCTCATAGAAGAACGTTTGAAGCTCTGAAGTGGGCTTTATATGAGCACATGCGATTTTTTAAGTAGCTTTAAGAAGAGTAGCTAGATTTTATTATGTTTCATGTCCTTAGAAAGAAAGCTTTATGTTTAGTATCTTGGATTGTAGTCTTAATATTTGATTTGTAATTGGATTTCTTTTGAGCCATATTTTGATGGTGTATTCTTGAAATTTAGATGTATCCTAATTGTAGATTTTTTACATTCTATTTGCATTTGAATCATGTTTGCATGTATGTAATTGCACACGTTACATTTTGAAATGATGTATTACATATGCATGTATACATTTGCATATGCATGTATACATTTGCATATACATATGCCTATGTTGCATGCATTTTTTCGCATATCTTTAATATATGCATTTGCATATGTATGTGCATGTATGTGCATATGTTGCATTTTCATGTGTATAAGTTGCATATGCATATGCATATGTTGCATGTTCATATTTTGCATTTGTATTTGCATATGCATGTGCATATGTTTCATGTTCATATGCATTTTCATATGTTGCATTATGCATGCATTTATGCATGTGCATATGTTGAATTATGCATTTATACATTATATATGCATATGCATATATTGAATTATGCATTTGCATATGCATGTGCATATGTTGCATTATGCATTTGCATATGTTTTATTTATGCATGTACACGTTGCATTATGCATGCATATATGCATGTGCATATGTTGAATTATGCATTTACACATTATGTATCCATATGCATATGTTGAATTATGCATTTGCATATGCATATGTTTTATGTATGCATATGCATATGTTGCATGTATGCATTTTCATACGCATATGCATAGATGGGCTTATGTGCATAAGGAATACTTTTGGATACTCAAAGAACACATGTTGTGGTATTATTGTGCATGATTTTATGAAAGCTATTGTAGCATCTGGTCTAAGAGACACATACATTAGATGGCCTTCAACATCTCGCTTTGCAATGTTAGCAAAAGATTTTGAGACAATCAGAGGAATACCTTATGTTGTGGGTGCCATAGATGGAAGCCATGTACCTATAATTGCACCACGTGAAAATCATGTTGATTACTTCAATCGCAAAGGTTTTTACTCTATCTTGTTGCAAATAATAGTAGCTGCCAACTGCTTTATTTGGAATTCTGATGTAGGATGGGCAAGATCAATGCATGATTCCCTTAATTTCACAAGAAGTGAATTAGGACAGAGATGTGCAAGAGGTGAACTAGGTAAGTATTACATGGTTGGTGATTGTGCATATCCTTCTCGACCATACATGTTAGTCCCATTCAAAGGTTGTAAAGCCGATTATCACATCTTAAGTATCATTGGAATTTCATCCAATCAAGCACAAGGATGCCAGTTAAAAGAGCTTTTGGCATGTTGAAAGCATGATTTCGGATCTTACTGAAAACATGTGATATGGATCTACGTTATATGCCAGATCTTGTTGCTGCGTATCTTGTACTCCATAACATTTGCATTTGTCATGGAGATGCTTTTGATATGGGTTGGGTTTGAGAAGCAGAAGCAAGATTGGCAAGTTGAAGAGAATGAAAGAGTAGTATCCATGTCCTTGGGAGAGTTGCGAGCAATGCATGGAATGGGATCAAAAGAAGCAATGGATCGTGGTCAATGCACTAATGAAGAAGCAAGTGATCTTGGGAGCAACTCAGAGCGACGAGATATGATTGCCAGCATAATGTACAAAGAGCAAGCAAGAATGAATGTGCGAAAGCATTTTGGAAATGAAGCTTTGGAGGAGATGGATACATCATCATCATCATCACTATTATAATGTCTTATACCAATTATATTTTGCTTCATTATAATGCAATTTATTGTAACAAGATATGTTTGTTTATGTAATTGTTAAGGGTATTTGTTTTAATTATTCGATCCTTTTTTATGTATTGTTTAAGATTTATGTGAAAAAAAAAGTATTTGTTACGCCATCCCTTGTGTTCACATAGGGTGGCGACACAAAAATAACTTTTGCACAGTTTCGCCTTCTTGTGTGCACACATGGCTAGTGGAACTAATTATTTTCTCATTGTTCCACCTGGAATAGTACACTTTTGAGTGTTTGTACCGCCGATTCTGTGTGGACCCAACCTTAATCTCTTCAAAACTTGTCTTCATGCGTGTTGGGGTCTTTTCTTTAAGTGAAATGTACAATGTTCAGCATAGTGACATAGGTTTGATATTTCACATGCTGGTACATAAGTGAAATATAAGTGGTTCTTTTTTGTGGTGATGGACACAAAATTATCCACTCTTGATTTGTGAAGTAGCTTAATTCGCTTGTTATCTAGAAAGTTTTAGAGCTTTCACAATACCTTATATTTTCTCTATTTTCATTTTTGTAGAAAACGTGGCACTTAAGAGGGGGCCACTACATGTGCCCATCCCCCTCACTTGTAAGAGTTCCCTACATTTTGGTTCCAATTGAAATAAGAGAGCGCTTCATCAAGTCAAGTTCTCTTCTTCATTCTGCCTACATGCTCTAGATTCTTAAGGTTATGATTGAGGGTGTAGCTTGCTTGTTTTCGCTTGCTCATTGTGTTTGCACACCTCTTAAACCATCCATTTATATTTGTTGTATGCCTCTGATTGCAACCATATCATGTCGTTTTTTGGCTTGGCATTCTATTAACGTGTGTTGATCCCTATGATAGACACATTTTTTGATGCCATTACAATAGAGAGATTTTGTTGGATGCTTGTGTGATGGCAAGTGGTTATAAGAGAGATGTACATAGCATTGCAATTGAATTTAGAACTATAGATCTTTGGAGAAGTGTGATTAACGCTCACTTTTAGGTTTACACAAGGGTGAAGGTGATATTAAAGCTATAGTCAGGTGTATGAAGGTTTAAAAGTGGATTACAAAGTATAGTTGCATTCACAAATAATTTGCATTGTCTTTTTCCGTTTTCCTCTTTTTAGTTCTTAACTTATTTCATTAGTTTTTTTCATGTATTTGAGCTTGTGGTGGAAGTTCCTTGTATGTTGAAGCTTGCAAGAGAAGCATACAGGTGGCAAGAGGTCATAGAGACATCCTCGGTGAAGTTGGAATGGATAAAGAAGTTTGAGAACTCTTCAAAATCTCATTGCATACATATTGCTAGGTGAGAGCTTCGATTTCAAGGATAGAATATGAAAACGATGCATTAAACCCTTTGTGGACCGTGTAGAAAGTTGAATAAGTGCTTTGAGGACCATGCAATGGGGTTGAGTTAAGGGTATTAACTTGGAAATCCAAGTGAAGTGGCCAAATAGCTTTCAAGAGGTAATATCAAAGTTGCACAGATACATGTGCTTGTTGAACTTTGCATAGGTGTTGATTTGGTTGAGTTTGGGACCAAGGTATCATGTACATATATTAAGGTATTGAAAAAGTAGGATAGTGGGGTCAAAGTTGTGAAAGAGATGAGGCAACGTAAGAAGAAACATCATAGTATTGGTTAGCATAAGTGGGATGATCGATAAATCCAAAATGATGCATTTGAAATAAAAGATGAGATATAAGGGGTTTGCAAAGATTGTAGAGCGCTTCAAAATATTAAGTTGATGTGCCTTCTATGCGAAAAGAGAACTTAGTAGGATTAATTGCATCACAGATTGCATCACATGCTTTGTATGAACCGATTTGCAAGGGATATTACCCATAGTGAGTAAAAGTCATCGAATAGCACACAAAGTGATTAGGTGAGCAAGCATACATGCACATAGAGTTAAGGAAGCAAGGACAAGAGCAGTTCGAGCTTCAATGTGAGTAGAAAAAGAATTGCACTAGGTTGCAAAGAGCAAGGACAACATGTAAAACATGAGAACATAGAGGTGATGTAAGGCATGATGTAATGTAGAGGAGAGGTTTGAGCTTTGGTAGATATGATAGTATTGTCATACGATAGAAAATTTTTGAAACATGATAGTCAATTTGATTTCAATGTAAGTTTTTTTTGTGTTCAATCTTGTTGACATCATAGACTATCAATGGGGGTTATTTGCATTGCTTAACTACTTTCAACAAAACAAAGCATGAGTGATGGAAAAATGTAGGATTAGTCAAAGGATCAAGGAGATAGTGATAAGGTAGAAATTAAGCTTTGAGATCATGCATCAATGTATAGACCTTATGTGTGGGGTAGTAAGACTATGAAAATCTTATGTAAGTAGATAAGTGTCAAACTACAAATATCTATCTTTGGGGTGCCATCCTATGCAATGCTCTAAGAGCTTTTAGATAGGTATTCAAAGTTGATTTGTTGTTCTAGACAATGGCAAGTACCGCCTCAAGAAGCTCCATCCCCTTAATGGTCAATTTGTGAAAGAGATAGGGTGATATGAAGATCGTGAATGAGTGATGTGTGTGAAGGTGAAGGTGAGAAGCACAATGGTGCACACACACACACACACACAAGCTAGAGATAAGAGGACACAATGGAAAGAGGAAAATATGGTGGCATTACTCAAATAACTCTTACAAAGCTCCTTGCTCTCACCAACCAACCTAAAAAATGAGCTCTCTAGCTCTTTATATTATTTTTTGACTAGTTTTGACTGGTTTCAATCTTAGTGTCTAGACTAGTTAAAAAATTAGGTTTCGGAGCTCATTTGGGGATTTGAATGAAGTCTAAAAATGACAAAACTTGGTATGAGTGATCTATTTAGGTTTTTCAAGCTTCAGGAGTCCTAGGCTTGCACAAAATGGAGCGGTTCGTGATAAAATTGGGTTTTTGTATGTTACATATGTTACATGAGTAGTCTTTATAATCACTGTTGAAGATTTGATCAATTATCATAAAGCAATCTTTTTGAAAATTGATAGAACTAATATCCTAGTAGTCTTTATGCATCTTCCTCTACATGTTTCCTCAATGCCGATGCCTATGGCCACTCTCGATGCCATTGCTAACAACCCCTCCCTCTCGCGTCTGTCATCCTTGAGAGATCCTTGTTGTAGGGATTGATTGATGTAGTTTTGCAAGAGATCATGGGTTAGGGTATGTTTTGCAATCCTTAAGCCTTGTGCTAAGTTGGCTTCAAGCTTTTCCCAATTAAGGGCTTGAGGCTCGTTCGGTAATGTGAGTCTGTAGCAAGTTGAATAGATCATTCGCTCACATGCAAAGAGTTGTAGAAGGTGCATGGGTTTGCTGATAAAGACTTCTGAATGGTATTCCCAAAACCCGTTGTGAATATTTCCTCGAATGTGAGCTTGTAGCAAGTAGATAAGTATTTGATTCGACAGTGCTAGGCATAACGCACACGAAGGGATGGCATGGTACTCATATCATATATTAGATCTCCGTTGCTGTGCTCGAACCCTGAGGTGGAAACATGAGGTGCTCGTATGCATCGGAACACTTTTGTTAAAAAATAAAGAAGTAAGGTTGTATATATTTTTGCAAAAAAAAGGATTTTCTTCAAATGGAAGGAAAATAAAAAAATGAAAAATGGAAGCATTTACTTCAGCAAGTAGTGGAGATCAAAAGAGAATCAAATCCAAAAGGCTGAACTGGAAGAGGAGTGGCTACTCAAAGTAGTGAAGAGTTATGGAGAAGAGCTCTCAAACTCATCATGAGAGTTTTTGGTCACTTGGCTATAAAAGAGGCAAGGAAGGACACTCAAGAATAGAGGAAGAAGGCATGGAAGTCCCCTTGTAGGTAGTTCATTTGGTTTGAGTCATTTCGTTCTCGTCACTCTCATAGACTATGTCTAGCTGTATACCAATTTCTCGATAGCCTACTTGTGAGACGTCATATCTCTCAATGTATGTACCCATTATTAGATTTTAAACATTCGTTGGAAATCTTATCTCAAGTACTTTCTTTTCATTGAAGAGTTTTATCAAATTCTTTATGATCTCTGGGTTATTCAATTTTTAGTGAAGTCCAGTTTTCAGCCTAACTGATTGAACAGTCAGCCTGTTTTGAGACAAAGATTTTCCAAACCAAAACTACTCCAATTTGAGTGTTTAATAGCTCATTTGAAAGCTATAAGTGTTTAGTTTGAGTGACCAAAGTTTCAAGTTCATTGCATTTTTCAGTTGATACCAATGTTCATTTGAATGTTCAGCTATTGGTAAAAGTCTTGATCCTGAGAAGGTCTTCTACACTTTCCACTGCTAATAGGAGAGAAATTCTCCAACAACTTTCAATACCCTTTGCATAAGATAAAAAATTCTCACTGATATTTGAGCAACAACGTGGGTCATTTTGTGTAGTGGGGGAGCCAATGTTTGATTGTTGCCATCATATATCTGATAATGGGGGGATCCCGAGGCGGTGTGAAGTAAGGATAATTCAACTAGTTCTTGGCACTACTTATTGTTTTTTACCTTAATTATGAAAGCAGTCCAAGAATGATGACGAGGCATTGGACCATAGCATGGATTGTACTTGATGTGCAGAGGTGCCTTGCTCCATGCATACATCATCTCTGGGTACTCTTTTAATAAATCTTTTCTCTAATTAGGTTGAAAGGTGCTGCCTCATTGAGCATTGTCTGTAGGTTCAAACTGAGTAGTATGGGCCAGTTTTTTTTCTCATGATCTTCTCAATTGCCAAGTTATATTCCACCATGTATATAAAATAAGGTTTGTAATATAATTCATTTATTGAAATGTACCGTGTCGGTGTCAACTCTGCAAAATATGGAGATTGAAGAACAGTCTCCTCTATGGTTGTCATGGCATGTAATTGTGCTTCTACGTGAGTAGACTGTGTTTTGCCAAACTCTTCGATAGCTTTCATCCACATAGGTGTGGGAAATTCAAAGGTATCCTAACCTTCTTTTGTTACACGACCACCAATTGTTGGTCGTGGTTAAAACTCTTCCTCGAATGTAGGTTTGATTGGAGTAGTCACAATTTCTTCGACCTCTAGTATGTCTAGTGGGGAGTTAGGTCAGGGAATTGTTGAGTGATCTGTCACTTGAGGCTACAGTTCTAAGACATGTGTCCACAAGGTAATCAATTCATCCAAAAGTTTTAGGGGTGTTACCTCGTGTGTTGTAGGTGGAGCCGCAGGTGCTGTGAGTCGAAGGTAGTATTATTGCTCTTAAGTGCACTACATTCTTTAATCAATCTGTCATAATACTCGAGGAGTCTTGGGTGATCGTCCAACAATATCTGTATTGTCTCGGATGGGACCGCTTTGAAATGACTAGGGCTGAGAGGAGGTTTTGGGTGGTCTAGAGAAACTTCAAAGTTTTCTCAGTTTTGCACTTATAATCATTGGTTCTCTTCTTTAGTTGCAGCCAGGTGACATCATAAGAGGTCCATGTTTCTGGTTAATTGAGCATTAGGGATGACCTACTGCCTCAACTGTTCTTTTGCGTTTGCAATGGCTTCTTTAAATTTTTGTTCTAATTCTAGTTCCATAGAATGATAAGATTCTTGCAATTATTGGCTATGTGCATTGAGTGATGCATTTTTGATGGTAAGTGAGTTAAGACTGGCCTGTAGTTGGTTTGTAGTTTGTTGTAGGTCCTGGTACTTCTGAGCTAATGAGGCCATTTCCTCTCTAACTTGATGCATGCAAGAAAACATCTGCTGAAATGCAGTATCTATTGTGGAAGAGGAAAAGAGTGAAAGAGGTCGCAAAAAAGCATGCTGTTCTATATGTAATGCAGGGGGAAGGGGGGTTGGGTAAGGGAGTGTGGATGAAGCTGTGATGGTGGAGAAGTGCATAGGAGTGGGTGTGTGAATAATGGTGATGGAAGTAGTCATCGTGAATGGCGATGCAACGAGCAATGAAATATCCATATCATTAGAAGTGTGATCTAGTGCACTAGTAACAAAAAGTGGTGTGACAGTATGTGATTGTGTTGGTATGAGTATAGGATTTATAAAAGTTGATGAGTATGTTATGCCGACAGGTTGGAGCACGAATTGTTGAGAAGGAGATGGTTGAGATAGAGTGTTGGTGCTGTGCGGGAGTACTGACGAAAGATGAATTGGAATATGGGTTGTAAGAAAAGGGTGTTGAGGAAAAGGAATAGGTGGAACAAGCGATGCTAGGAAAGGATTTATGGGTATTGATTGGAAGGTTGATGTGGTGAATGGTATTGAAAGGGATGTGGAAGTGGTGAGGAAAGGTTTAATCCATTCAAGTGATGATAGATTGGAAAGGATGCAACTGGATGGAGATGAGCTAGGAACAATGTGGTTTAGGAAGTTGGTTATTGGTGATAGGGGATGTATAGGTGATTGTATGTTAGGTTTTGGCATAGATACAATGTCGGAGGTGTGAATGGATAGGGAGGTTGTTCGAGGATGTGACATGTCAATGGTGGTGATGCCATCTATGGTTAGCATGTCTAGAATAACCTGTTCTTCTTGGCGATTGGAGGTGCTTGCCTCAAGTGGTACACGGATATAATCCCCCGATCGTGATAATAGTTGCACTCTTCGAGGATCAAATTGGAACAATGGTTTTTGCTTTAAAAAATGTAGAGCTTCTCCTCTACCCACAGATTGCATTAGTTCATTGAAAGAATTCACAAAAGTGGCCTCGGATCCACTGTTGGCCAATTCTTGTTGCAAAATCTTTTGACTCTCTTACTTTGTGACCTTCCTTCTTGCCCAAACAGCTTGCATGTTGTATAATCTTTGAATCGCAATGGTGTAGATAACTACTTTCGACGTGTCATCTTCTCTAGTACTCGTGTCTCCTTGAGTCTCCCTTTGCATCTCCTCTTGTTCTTGCCGATCCTCTGCATTTGTTCAGATGGAGAGTTGGGGTAGTTGGGGCATTCATATTCCTGTGAAAAGAATTGGGCATCGGAGAAGTGGAATTCATTAGAGAGAGTGTCATGCATTTCGAAGTCAAACATAGTATTCAATGCATCAGCTTCTAGATTTGGTACTGGGAAGGAAAACACTTTGGGTCCTATTGTAGTTGTGGTTTTCGTTACTACCGGAACCATGGTAACTGCGATAGTTATTGTGGTTGCTTGAGAAGTGATTCCTGCACCAGAAGTGCCTTTTGAGGTAAGGGATCATAACAAGTGAATTGGGATTGGCGATATTGTCGATTGAGGTTCCATTGATGATTATTGAGGTGATGGTTGAGGGGATGGTGAGGCATGTACTTGAAGACATGGAATGGTCCCCCTCATTTTTTTTGAGAAAACACTGCTGCAATTTACAAAATGCCGAGAAGAACCCTTGCCCCCTTAGTGGTAGTCGTTCAAAACACGAGGAGAGGACAGTATCAGGCTCCAACTCGAGCATTAGTAGTTGATTGGATCATCGATATAGTTGAAAACTATAACAAAATAAGCGACAAAAAGCCCCGTGGTTGGCATTCTTCATCATAGCAGAAATTACAATTCTTTAGATGCCACAAGTGTTGGAGACCTCTTAATCTCCAAAGGTTTGATTTATACTGACTTAAGAACACTTCTATGTCAATTATAAACCAAACTTTACACAAACAATGATCTTCTTTACCAAAACTTCAATCAACACTTCTCTGAGTGAAGAAGTGTCTACTTCAGAAAGTCTACTTCAGAAATCGACTTCTTTACCTGCACAAAACTCCAAATTTCTTCAAGTAAATGATGCACAAGTATTAGCAATACCTTTGCACAATCATACTAGTCATTAGTTCTCAAAACTAATCACCAAAAGTTTAATTTGATCATTAAGATCAATGATATGTAAAGAACTGTCTCTCAGAAGTTGCGCATTCGACATAGTCAACTTCTTAAGTTGATTTCTCCCAATCTGAAACCCGTTTTGCTAAATGCTTTTAGCCATAGCTTCCTTATCTTCTAACTTAAATTTTAAGTGCTCACTCATCAAAAACTTTACAGTATACACTCAGATCTGATCAAAATACTGAGACGGAAAAGTGCGCTACTCTCAGACTTCAGTTTCCAAAGTTCACATATGAATGTTCCTATTGATCATTCTCACAGTAGGAAAGGAATTAGATTCTGAAACTCTAGACATAGCTACATTAGCTTCTCAATTAGATGTGTACAAAAGGATTTTTGATCCACATGATCAGACAGAGAGCACTCAGAGAAAAACCCGTTGCTATTTTCTGGGAAAAAACTCTCTACACATCTTTCTGAAGTTTGTCATCTACAAATGACTCTCTCTATTTTAATTCTTGTCATCATTAACTTATATATACATGACTTTTGACTTATCCCGCGTCTATGACATTGCTCCTTATCATCCTAAGAGTTTTGCTATACTCAGTTTACATGATTCTTCACTTATATGTACATATGTGTACAAGACATCAATCTGAAATCTTCTTCACTTTCACAAATGTCTTCCTTCACTTCATTCTGACCATAAGCTTTCTTGAAGATCTTTATAATCATCAATTTGTGATTGGCTTGTTCCAACAGCTCCCCCTCAATCACTAATTGTGATTATTCCATTCTTCTTCACTCCTGCCATCTCCTTGAATCTCTGTAGCTTAGGTCCATCCAAGCTCTTTGTCATCATATCTGCCACTTGTTCTTTTGTTGGAGTGTACATCACTTCAATTTCTTTATCAAGTACCTTTTCTCTCAAGAAATGATACTGAATCTCTATATGCTTAGTCCTGGCATGAAAAACAGGGTTAGCTGCCAAATACAAAGAACTCATATTATCTCCAAAAATAATTGGAGTACTATGATCAGTCTCAAAACTTTTCATCAAGGTCTTCAACCATATCACTTCCTTTGCAGCTTCCACCATCCCTTTATACTCAGCTTCTGTGGATGATAAAGCAACTGTATGTTGCTTCTTTGAACACCAAGAAACTAGTTTATCTCCAACATAACAAAGATACCCATGAGTAGACCTTCTATCATCTGAGTCACCTGCCCAATCTGCATCACTAAACACTTTGATTCTTGTGTCAGAAGTGAAACCATCGTACAAACCTTCACTTAGGGTTCCTTTGATATATCTGAGTACCCTTTGGGCTGCAATCCAATGAGTCTTCTTTGGACAATGCATAAATTGTGACAACACACCTACTGCATATGATAAATCTGGCCTTGTCAAGGTAGCATAGATTAAACTACCTACCAAACTCTGATATTTCTTCATATCATTGAATTCTTCACCTCCATACCTGCTTAACTTATGATTTACCTCCAATGGTGTAGTTGAGGTCTTGCAATCCTCCATGTTAAACTTGACTAGAAGATTCTTCAAGTATCTCTCTTGTGAAACATATACTCCATGTTGAGTATACACAATCTGCATTCCTAGAAAATAAGATAAGTTTCCCAAATCACTTATCTTAAACTCCTTCTCTATTTGCCTTTTGAGTTCATTGATTCCTTGAGTATCTGTTCCTGTGACAATAATATCATCAACATAAATGCACATGTAAATGTATCCATTTTCACTTGCCTTCACTAGCAAGCTACTATCTGCCTTTGATGCTTGAAATCCACATTCATTCAAGAACTTAACCAATCTGTAATTCCAAGCTCTTGGGGCTTGCTTCAACCCATACAAAGCTCTCTTGAGCTTACACACATAATCTGATCCAATTGAATCCATAAAACCTTCTGGTTGCTCCATGTATACTTCATCTGCAATGTATCCATTTAGAAATGCATTTTTCACATCCAATTGTGATAATTTCCATCCCTTACAAGCAGCAATAGCAATCAATGTTCTAATTGTAGACATTTTAGCAACAGGACTAAAGGTTTCATCATAATCTACCCCATAAGTTTGGGCATAACCTTTGACCACAAGTCTAGCCTTGTATCTAGACACCTTACCATCTGCAAACCTCTTTGTTTTATATACCCACTTGCATCCAATAACCTTCTGATTCTTTGGTCTTGGTACTAATTCCCAAGTTTCATTTTCAAGTAGAGCATCATACTCTTCCTGCATTGCCTTCTCCCAATTCTGTTTACCTTTGGCTTCTTCATAAGTAATTGGATCTTCTTCTGTCTTTACAATGTAAGCATAATCTTTTGTTGTTAGGAAAGATGTATCATAACTATACCTTATAGGTTCTTTCCTTTCTCTTGCAGATCTTCTGATTTCTGCACTTCTCGAAGTTTCAGCCTCATTTGATTCTGGATCAAATCTTGGACCTTCTTCTACATGATCCTGCAATCTACTTCTAGAATCAACATCATCAATACTTTCTTCATACACTTTTACTTTTGCCTTTCCTTTTCTTTGTATCTCTTCAACACCTGCAAAATCATTTGTTGATCCTGTATACCATGTATTTTGCTCATCAAATGTCACATCTTTAGTAACAAGAAATTGCTTTGTGGATGGACTCCACAACCTATAACCCATCTGTCTATCATCATATCCAATAAACACATACTTCTCTGCTTTTGGTTCTAGCTTATGTCTTAATTGTGAAGGAACATAAGCATATGCAATACATCCAAATACCTTACAATGATCAAGGGTAGGTTTCTTACCCCACCATGCTTCATAAGGCGTTCCTCCATCCAAAGCTTTGCAAGGCAACCTATTCACAAGGTATGTTGCAGTGTTAATAGCTTCTGCCCATAAGTAATTTGGACAATTCTTTTCCTTCATCATGGCTCTTGCAAATTCTACAAGAGTCCTATTTCTCCTTTCTGCTACTCCATTCTGTTGAGGGGAATACCTGCAAGTTACTTCTCTTTTGATACCTGCATTCCACAAGTAATCATCAAACTCTTTAGAGAAATACTCTCCCCCTCCATCTGATCTTAACCTCTTGAGCTTTTGCCCTGTGATCCTTTCTGCATAAGCATGAAAATGTTTGAATGTCTTGAAAACTTATGATTTATCCTTGATTACATATAAAGTAATCCACCTGGTTGCATCATCAACAAACAACACATAATATCTGGATCCATTTATGCTATAGTCCCTTGAGGGACCCCATACATCTGTATGAACCAATTCAAGCATATTTGAATGCTTGTACCCTGATTTGTTGTAAGAACCTTTATGTGCTTTACCTAATTGACAAGCTTCACACTTGTACACCATATGTTGCCCTTCAATATTTGGCAATCCAAGCACCACCTGATTCTTTGACATTACCTTTATAGCTCTCTCATTGAAATGACCTAGCCTTTTATGCCATAGGTCTAATTCAGAAACCTTTTGACCTCCATAAGTAAATAATGCATGTCCCACATTACCTTGGACTTTGAGAGTGAACAATCTTCCTTCCTTTTTTCCTGCAATTATGTTTCTATATCCCTGATTTGGATCTTGCACATAAACACCATCATTTGTGAATCTTACCTCATATCCTTTCTCCACAATTTGCCCTACACTTATCAAATTTTTAGGAATAGTAGGAACATAAAGTACCTTGCTCAGAAGTGTACTTCCACTCTTTGTCTTCACTGATCCAATGCTCTCCACTTTATGTTTGGTATTATCACCTGTTTGAACTGTATGTCCATTCACCCTTGCTTCCATATCAGTCATCAAGGATAGATTCCCACTCAGATGGTTGCTACACCCTGAGTCAATATAAAACACTCTTTGATCTTCTCCCATTGATTCATGAGTTGCATTCAAGATAAGAGTCATATCATCTTTCTGATCTGATGCATAATTATAATAATTGTTGTTGTAGGACTGAGATTGGAAGTTTCTTCCACCTCCTCTACCATATGATGTCCTACCACCTCTTCCTCTGAAGTTGCCTCTTTGGTTTCTGCCTCCTCTACCTCTTTGATTATAATTCTGATTATTGCTTCCACCATTTTGATTGTTATACCAACAATCATTTGCCAAATGATTAGTTCTGCCACAAATCCAACAAGCTTTAGCATTATCTTTGTTCTTACCTCCTCTTCCTTTACCTCTGAAATTCATCTTTCCCTTTGTGAAGTTGGCTTGATTTGAATTCCCTTCATCATCATTCGATTGCTTTCCCTTGCCATTCTTTTTCTTGTCCTTGGAGTACATAGCTTGGCTTGTACTTCTATCATTGTCTCCTTTAAGGTCCTGCTCAAAAGTTAGCATGTGTCCTAGCAATTGATTAAGATCAGGAGTAAAGTGATCAAGTGACAACTCTATGGACAATATGAAAGGCTTCCACTTCTCATCTCCTCTCAGACCTGTAAGTATTTGTCTTACCAACTTTTCCTCTTCAATGTCTTCATCCACTGCTCCCAAGCTATCTGCAATATCCTTCATCCTTGCCACATAATCAGAAATTGATTGTGAGCTCTTTTTCTTGAAGGTTGTGAACTCAGCCCATAGTGAGGACTTCCTTGACTTAGTTGTATTTTGGAAATGCTCTTCCAAGGCATTCCACACATCTGTAGCACTTTCCAATCCTCTAATGTGAGGTAGTAGATAATCATTTACAGCCATGTAAATGATACTCCTTGCTTGAGCATCCTTTCTCATCCAAGCCTTCAAGTTTGCAAGCTCTTCCCTAGTTGGAATACTAGGATCTGCAAATTCAGGTTTTTCTTCATCTCCTGTAATGAATGCCATAAGGTCTTTACTCATGAGGTGTGCCTCCATCCTCATGGACCATGCTGGATAGTTCTCCCTATCTAGCTTATCAATCTGCAAGCTTTCTCCCATCTTTGACCTTCTGTATCTGCAATTACTATGGTTTATGAGAATAAAGTGTACCTTCGATATAAGCTTTGTCCTTCTTGATTCTTTCGAACTCGTGCTTTGAACTTCTGCAGGTTATCTTCAATAATTTGTCCTTGTCCTCCTTTGATTTGGAAGAACTCCAATATCTGCACCAATCGGAACTTCAATTGTCTTTTCTTCTCTTGTATTTCACCTTCAGCTCTGATACCACTGTTGGAGACCTCTTAATCTCCAAAGGTTTGATTTATACTGACTTAAGAACACTTCTATGTCAATTATAAACCAAACTTTACACAAACAATGATCTTCTTTACAAAAACTTCAATCAACACTTCTCTGAGTGAAGAAGTGTCTACTTCAGAAAGTCTGCTTCAGAAATCGACTTCTTTACCTGCACAAAACTCCAAATTTCTTCAAGTAAATGATGCACAAGTATTAGCAATACCTTTGCGCAATCATACTAGTCATTAGTTCTCAAAACTAATCACCAAAAGTTTAATTTGATCATTAAGATCAATGATATGTAAAGAACTGTCTCTCAGAAGTTGCGCATTCGACATAGTCAACTTCTTAAGTTGATTTCTCCCAATCTGAAACCCGTTTTGCTAAATGCTTTTAGCCATAGCTTCCTTATCTTCTAACTTAAATTTTAAGTGCTCACTCATCAAAAACTTTACAGTATACACTCAGATCTGATCAAAATACTGAGACGGAAAAGTGCGCTACTCTCAGACTTCAGTTTCCAAAGTTCACATATGAATGTTCCTATTGATCATTCTCACAGTAGGAAAGGAATTAGATTCTGAAACTCTAGACATAGCTACATTAGCTTCTCAATTAGATGTGTACAAAAGGATTTCTGATCCACATGATCAGACAGAGAGCACTCAGAGAAAAACCCGTCGCTATTTTTTGGGAAAAAACTCTCTACACATCTTTCTGAAGTTTGTCATCTACAAATGACTCTCTCTATTTTAATTCTTGTCATCATTAACTTATATATACATGACTTTTGACTTATCCCGCGTCTATGACATTGCTCCTTATCATCCTAAGAGTTTTGCTATACTCAGTTTACAAGATTCTTCACTTATATGTACATATGTGTACAAGACATCAATCTGAAATCTTCTTCACTTTCACAAATGTCTTCCTTCACTTCATTCTGACCATAAGCTTTCTTGAAGATCTGTATAATCATCAATTTGTGATTGGCTTGTTCCAACAACAAGCAACCTTCACCAATAAACATGGACCCCCCTTCATCAGACAATTCCCTTGAAGCCGGAGGTGCCCAAATGGCTCAGTAAAAGAGGGGAAGCCAATGCATTGCTCAACCCCTAAGCAAGAGAAGCGAACGGTGTGGGAGCGATTCATGATGACTGGTGGATCAATTCAATCGTCTCGCTAACGGCGTACACAGGGTGACTATGCAAAACAAGTATTTTTTTTCCTAAGGTCTGTAGGGCAAAGCATTTCTATATCTTTCCACTGCATCTAAATAGGATGGTAAGATTAATTCCTCACTAACTACTTGATCTTTAATGATTTCTGTTACGATTAAATCTACTTGCGAATTATCAATGTTTCTAGTTACGGATGGTGGAAACAGATCTTCACTATTTTCAGTACTAGGTGGAACAATGGAAATTAATGGTAAAGTTCCATATAATCTACGTTCAAACTCTCTTGAATGCAAAGTTTCTTCTACAATCTTATCTTTAACTAGTTCTTTAATTTCTGTATCATTAACTTCAACTGGTTTAGGAAATAATAATTCAAATGTAGATGGAGGTAAAAGGTATTACTAGATGAAGCCTCTTCTGGCATAAAGATGAAATGAAACTAGATTAATGATTGATTTCCTATACAAAGTTATAAGATACTGCTTATAAAATGTTATTATATACAAACTAAACAATATATTTTCAGCTAAATAAGTTCTTTCCACAGTTCAAATCTTCAGTTCGTCTTCAACAGGGCTGCATATCATCTGAAAAATCACATGAGAAATATAAGTATACTTTTATAAAAGATTAACACTCATTTAAAACTTAACATATTTAAAAAACTTAGTTTAATATAAGATAATTAACTTTTCCAAAACACATATATTTATAAGTACATACATTTATTTTAACATACACATTGTAATAAAATAATTCATTCATACATTACTTTAGCATACATCTTATAATTCATATATATACATAGCTTCATACACTTATACATATTCATACATATTACATATGCTAACATACATCACATGCATACATGCACATGCAAATATACATGTATGACATAACATATACTAACATAAATGAACATGCATACATACATACATGCACTAACATAACTCACATGCATACATGCACATGCAAACATACATGTATGACATAACATACACTAACATAAATGAACATGCATACATACATACATGCACTAACATAACTCACATGCATACATGCACATGCATAAATGATCATGCATACATAACATACATGCACTAACATAACTCTCATGCATACATGCACATGACTTACACTAACACACATATGCATGAACATACATACACATGCATACTTGCACATGCATACTTGCACATGCATACTTGCACATGCATAAATAACTTACACTAACACACATATGCATGAACATACATACACATGTATACATGGACATGCATAAATGAACATGCATACATAAATACACTAACATACATACATACCATTTCTATTATGAACTTACATTTACTAACACCTAACATGCAATAACATATGCATGCACTAACATGCATTAACATCTAACATCTATGCACTAACATTCATCTAATATGCATTAACATTCCTAATTTTTACTAGTTTACCTGACATTTACATGCATTACCTAACCTACGAAAATGCATTAACTAACATCTAGCATACACTACGTAACATCTAACATCTAACCTGCATTACTTAACTAACATGAATTATATACACTAACATGCCTAACATTTACTAACATGGGTACAACATGTACTAAATTCAATGCATTTCTAAGGGTTGAAGAAGTCCGGGAGATTAGGCTAAGGCCGAACTTCCTTTTATTAAAAGAAAAAAAAAGTCAATGCATTTCTAATAAATTTCTATCAAGCTAAGGGTTGAAGAAGCTTGGCTAACGGATAAGAAAAGGATAGGATAAGTGAATGGATAAGGAGAAGTTTAGATAAAATAATGGAATCTTTGAGACAGATAAGGTTTAATGGCTAAATGGACCCTCCTTTTGGTAGCCTAAAACTCATAAAAAAGGTTTAGGAATTCAAATGAAAACAATTTAGATAAATAAACATACACATACATCCTTCATACCCTCCATTTCATACCAACATACCATTCATGTCATTCATCCTAAACAAACATATTCAATATATATGCATATCATAATATCATTAAAATATAATGAACCTAAGATAAAACACTTTCACACACACACACATACATACATAAATACATATACTCATATTAAAACAAATACATATATTAAAACATAGACATATATATTCACATACATGTATAAATACATATACATACATAAATACTTATGCATAAATAAATAAATCATTTTATTCATACTAAATATTCATAAATTATATTTATATATATATTTAATAAAGATTATTTATATAAATATATGAAAATAAACATATAAGTAATACTAGAACTTAGTATATATGAAAGTAATATAAATAATAAAGAAGAGAAAATCTTAATCAAAAAAATAAAATAAGAAAATAAGATATAAAATAAAAAAAATCCCAAAAATCCTTCTCTCTCTCTCTCTCTCTCTCTCTCTCTCTCTCTCCTACTGTCAAGGGACCCATCGACTGCATGGAGAGGGGAAGAAAGGAGATTAAAAAAAAAAATAAAAATAAATAAAAGACAAAAAAAAAACATTCAATGCTCTCTCTCTCTCTCTCTCTCTCTCTCTCTCTCTGCTGTGCTGCAGCGCTGCTGCGTCGCCGACAGAGGAGAGAGGGAAGAGAGGGAAGAGAGGGAAAAAGAGAGGGGAAAAAGAAATAAAAGAAATAATAAAAAAAACATTAAAGAAGGAGAAAGAAAGAAGAAGAAAAGGATCGAAGAATAAAGAAAAGAAGAAAAAACACTTATTGTCTCTGCGTCGACCAATTTTCAAAGCAAAAAAATTTTCTTTGCATTGAATGAATGACAAAAGTAAGAGAGATGGACTTCTCTCTCCTCCTGCCAGAAGACAGTCATGGAAATATGTGCACAAATGACTATAGTCTAGAGCAAAGGAAAAATAGAGTACCTGAAAAATCACATGAGCTTGTGAATACGACTCCCCTCTTTATATAGATGAGAGTAGCCCACCATAGCCTACATTTTCCCTAAGATAACTGATCCATGCAGCCTACATTTACTCCTCTTTAACTCAAAAATACTCAACAAGAAAAAAGGCGTGGGATTTTTCTCCATTTGATTTTCCAAAATACACACAAATACTTAAATTAAATATTTACTTAGCCATCCATTTAGCATTTAATAAATACAACCCTTCAATTCCTTTTTATTTATTTAATCACTTTAGAATAAGTACAACCCTTTAGATTAAATAAAATTAAACCCATCAATAATTTTAACTGTATCCATAATCTTAGTGTTAAAAAATGATAATTAATAATTAACATATTTAATTAATCATTTGTAATTAAAATATTTTCTAAGGTTTTATTTATTATAATTATCCTATTTATTAACTCATTTTTAAACTAAAACCTACTTAATTAATCTCTTAACCATAGGTTTACCCTTCAACTAACTTCAAACCATGATTTTTAACCCCAACTAACTCATAAACTAATCTTCTAATCTTCCATAATCCTCTAGACTTATTAATTAATCCTTATTTAACCTTAAAATTAAGCTTAAATCCTATAAAACATGTTCAAAACCTATATTTAACTCTTAAATACCCATGAATTAACTTTCAAAACTTAGATAAATCCTTGACTAACCCTTGATTTTTAAGCTATACCCACAATTATATTTGAAAACACCTTGATAAATACTTCACATCTTGGTATTAATCATCAAATTTCTTGTCCTGCAAAAATTAAAATCAAACATTAGTCAAAATTATCATAATTTATCCAAACTTTTTTTAATCAATTAATATTTTAATTTTAGTAATATTTTAAGAGTAATAATTTATTTCCGACATCCGTCCCCACTAAACTTGCACACCGTCCCGATAGGCCAATTTGTAGATTCAAGTGGAACATATCAAACTCTTTTGAGAATAAGGTTTAAATTTTTCAAAGTTTTATTTTATCATGCATTCATACTTTGTGCAATTAAAAAGATTAGTACATATCATTAAAAAAACAAAGTAGATGTAAGTCATATAAATATCATGTTATATCTCTGAATCCATATTTATACAAGCATTTATAGGATTAAATCATAAGTGTCATTGTCCTTCTGTTCATGTAACTTGCTTGGATTAAGTAACTTATCCTGCATAACAGCATATACCAAAACTTTTTTCATCAAATAATAGAATTATATGCCTCCTACTTTTATTTCCTATGGTCTGACTCTCCATTCATTTCCTTTTTTCATATCTTTTTTTTTCTCTTACTTTATTACTTCATCCCAACTCAACTCTTTATTTATTTTTAAACAAATCGGCCTATACCGAAATTGGGTGCGACTCCTGGACTTGTCCACCCGGCCAAGTTTATTCCACTTGTCTACCAACCTGGCATATCACATGATAAAACTATGTCAGCCCTACATGAAATCGACGTCAGCTCGTGGCTCTGATCGCCCGACCAGAGTAACTCCACCCGCCTACCGACCCATGCAGGCACATAACAACATAAAGGTTAGGCCTATGATGAAACTAGCGTCAGCTCGTGGCCTTGATCACCCGACCAAGGTTGTTCCACCCGCCTACTAGCCCAACATAGCGCACCAATAACAAACACATACATATAGGCTAATTGGGAATGAAGTTTTATTTTTTTTAATTCATTTATAGGTAAGATCTCATAAGGAATAAATAGCAAGATACAAAAATCTCACTTACTAATAGATAAGATTTTCAGCATATACATGTATTCATAATAAGGCTACCATTTCTTTCACAAGCTTCCAATTCCAAAATTTCTATTTAACTATCTGATTCAGTTCATATAAATACAAATTTTCATGCTTCAATCATAAATATATCAGATATTTAACATCTTAAATTCTACTTGATTTTTTTAAATAAATTTGAACATATCCTTTTAATCGATTCAGTAATGCAGTGCATATAATCAAACAAATCTTTTATTAAAACTTTTTCACCTGATTGTTTTTATTCATCTTTTACGTCGCGTGTCATCCATATATTTCTTTGATTTCCTAGATTTTAAGTTTCATCTTCTATCTTAAATCTCCAGATTTTATCAAAACTCTTCAACAAAATTCCTGTTGATAAGCATAAACTTCAAACTACAAGTTAAGTAGCTTTCAACACTCATCATTTTTCATCAAACTTATCATCACATCATCATCATATTTTGCCATCATAATGCTGGTAAAAGAAAATCATATTATTAATCATATTTATCATCATAAATGTTTTATAATCTTCATCATAATTTTAGTATAAAAAACTCATAGTATATGCAAGATTCTTATATTTTCTTAATAAACAAAAAATCATAAAAAAGTGTCAAAGAGTTTCATTGAAAATAAGGATTTCATATCTTGATAAAGAAAAGCACAAGCAATTAACACATATACCTTTTGAATGCAAAGATTTTTCATCAAATGTTAATACCTTTTTCAATCATAGAAAATTATTTAGGAGAATTTTCATCAAACATTCATCAAGCATCAATGTTTCATATTTTGAATCATAAATTTTCATATCATATTTGTTTTTGATGAGGGAGAAAAATAATAAACTCCCATCATATCATATCTTTTTTGATAAGGGAGAAAAATAAGAACTCCCATCATATCATATCTTTTTTGATAAGGGAGAAAAATAAGAAACTCCCATCATATCATATCTTTTTTGATAAGGGAGAAAAATAAGAAACTCCCATCATATCATATCTTTTTTGATAAGGGAGAAAAATAAGAAGCTCCCATCATATCATATCTTTTTTGATAAGGGAGAAAAATAAGAAACTCCCATCATATCATATCTTTTTGATAAGGGAGAAAAATAAGAAACTCCCATCATATCATATCTTTTTTGATAAGGGAGAAAAATAAGAAACTCCCATCATATCATATCTTTTTTGATAAGGGAGAAAAATAAGAAACTCCCATCATATCGTATTTTTTTTGATAAGGGAGAAAAATAAGAAACTCCCATCATATCATATCTTTTTTGATAAGGGAGAAAAATAAGAAACTCCCATCATATCATATCTTTTTTGATAAGGGAGAAAAATAAGAAACTCCCATCATATCATATCTTTTTTGATAAGGGAGAAAAATAAGAAACTCCCATCATATCATATTCCATTACAGTTAAAGTTGACCCTATGGCAAGCCTTAATAGAAAAGTTATCCATTTAGTTACAACAAACCATGTAATTTTACTATGTCTTCAAATGTCTCTAACTAATTAGTTGCATTAACTCCAGTGAATTTCCCTTTTTCTTTTTAACATTGCTTCAACTACTTTCTGTTCTTGGGTTTCTTGTGAGAAGTGGAGAATGACATGCCTGGGACTCACCTCCCAACCTATTTATAGCCCTTGCCTAGTCACCATCTAGAGTTCTCTCTAAGGCCCCTCTACTCATCTGGCCATCATGAGTAGGCACCTCGTATGAACTCTCTGGCTTTCGGCCTTGGCTATCCCCCGAGCAAGGAACTTCTCGTTCCTCCAAGCATGTACATCTCTGGAATATGTGAGAAGTGGAGAATGACATGCCTGGGACTCACCTCCCAACCTATTTATAGCCCTTGCCTAGTCACCATCTAGAGTTCTCTCTAAGGCCCCTCTACTCATCTGGCCATCATGAGTAGGCACCTCGTATGAACTCTCTGGCTTTTGGCCTTGGCTATCCCCCGAGCAAGGAACTTATCGTTCCTCCAAGCATGTACATCTCTGGAATATAACACTCTCTCCCCCTTCTAAAGATCATTGTCCTCAATGATATGGAAGGAGCTATAAACCTGGGAATCAAAATCTGTGATTTCAAATTTTAAAAGTAGAGTGTGGTAGGTGTCTGAAATACTAGATGCTCAAAAAGTAGACAACTAGTCTCTGTGCTTTATATCTAGTATTTCCACCAACAAATAGTAGTCCTTGCCTTGGGCATATTGTAGGAATCCTTCTGAGGCCCAATGAGTCCATATGTGCGCAGCATAAGTACTCTGAATATCCTCGGACTCCCTATGCCTAGACCTTGACCATTAACTTGTGACGGCTTGTCACTTGTAGAAACCTTGGCAGCTTGCCCTTGTCTCCCTGGAATACCCATTGACAGCTTGTCATATGGTATAATTGTGCGAAATCACTTACTCCACTGGAGTAATAAAATACTATGCTCATCTAAAATAATTTGACTATGTCTAACTCTCTGTGGAAGAATACTAAAAAGAAATGGAAATCTTTTCCAAGTAGTGTTTTATCTCTAAGCTCAAGTAAATCTGCTTGATTTACTCACTATAATGAGATAAAACTCAAGAAAATCTCATCATGATCCAAAATGTGAATCCAAGATGATAATCTATCAACGATCCAAACTATGGACCAAGATATCAATATATCAATTTGTCAACTGTGGACCAAAATATCAATATGTCGATGATGCAAACTATGGAACAAAATATCAATCTCTCACATCCAAACTATGGACTAAGATCTCAATCAGTCACATCCCAAACATGGACTAAGATCTCAATCAGTCACATCCCAAACATGGACTAAGATCTCAATCAATCACATCCAAACTATGGATCCAAATCTCAATCTATCATATATAATAATCCAAACTATGGATCAAAATATCTCTCATACAAAATAAATCCTAATCCACTCTCTGGAACCAAGTCCATCATGCTAAGTGAAGACGTGCTAAGAAAGTCTAGCAACTAGTGGAACTACCACTGCCTTCTCAATAATAACATGCAAGATGTTCCAAGTGGGTGAAACTTGCTTTATCCATGATCACCATCTGATCATCGCTATGATCAAATCATTCCTAACTAGGAATGAGGTGTCTCAAGTAAAATACTGTAATAATCTGGCACTCCCAGATATAATGAGAACCATAATGTGAGTCCAATAAATATACATAAAAATAGTAAGTAGATGTGTGCACACTCATAGCCCACTAGGCTAAGCATCTAGCTCACCTCATACACACTATGTATGAACCATGGCCTATTCTCAGGCATATCAAATAAAGTAGTACGTACTCCATAAATTTCTTCTCAATGCAATTGCCTATGCATAGTTCTTATGTGCAAACCTTGCCTTTCTACTTCTAGGCTACTAGCCTACGGACTTGCCTTGTTTGCGATCACATACAGAGTGACTGTCTCAACTGCCCCTCTATTGTCTAATAGTAAGATGATACCAGAAGATCATATAAATGAACTCCAAATCATATAAAAATACAATCTCAGAGACTTTTCTCCCATACCATCTGTCCTACACCTAGGTAGAATACAAAGTTTGATGTCCCATACCACCAACTTTATACTCCACATAGATGCGTGTATGAGATTAAAGTCGAGCACTTCTCTCAAAAATGATAAGAATAACTCGGTAATTACTCACAACCATAAATAATGTAATGAAATCATGAAGTCTTCCTGAAGTGTTTCCTTCCCTCGATGGAAAGAATAGAGTCATTCCTATAACATCAACTCATCTTGAGTTGAGAATTGAGAAATTATTTAGTAAATCAACTCATTTTGTGAAGGATGCGGCTTGCATCAAATATCAACTCATGATAAATTGGAATTTATACGACTTGTATGAATCCACTTATACGAAATGAGAACAACTACTAAAGTTCTCCTGTTCCATGCTCTCATGGTACTATATGTATTTCTGAAAATTTTGACAGAGTCTCCTATGTCCTACTGCGAATGGTTACCATAAACCAGTGCTAAAAAAAAACAAGTATCTAGGGCATTTCTAGCCCTTGGTGATCATACCATCTCAAAAAATATCATAAAAAACCTGTGAAAAGTCTTTTCCTTTCAACAATGCCTCCTGCATAACAATTTCCAACAGCAGCAGATTGAATCTTAGTTTTAACTAAATTTTACTCATCCAAAATCTATGAAACTTTCCATGATTTTGTAGCTTTTCTCAAGATTTAATTATCCACACAAATCACTTGATTTGGATATTTGCTCAAAGTTTTATGACCATTTTACTAGAAGGGTCGAACACTTGACGACCAACTCTGAAAATGTATAGGGTCATCTTCTTGAAGCCCTTAGACTGATAAAAAAAACTCCAAATTTCATTTTCTTTGTGCCAAAATCTAGATCAACTTATCTAGTTTGGTCTCACAAAAGTTCAACTCAAAATGAAATCAAGTACTCATTCAAAAGTATAATTCTATCTCTGCTATACCTGCGCTTAGGTGAGCCTAGAAACACTACTATTGCACTTTTATAATATCTTCTAACTATGAAGATGACTTCCAAAATCCTTGAATTTTGGTTATAGCATATGTTCTATACTGGAGTAGCTTCTCCAACAAAAAATTTTGAAAGTAGAGTTTTCAATATGAAAATATCATATGCTCATCAGTCACATGTACCACTCTTTGGAAAATCCTTGCCAGAGATTAATCTGAGAAGATTTGATCATTTGACCTATCAAATAATGTCCAAGTGCTTCCAAATTTTACTAGCACATAGTTACATCTATCTCAGTGTAGTGATATAAGTTTCATAGTATTTGGACATTTGGATCTTTCACAATGATCAAAATACTAAGCCTCTATACCTGCAAAATGTTAAAAATTTGAAGAGGCTAACTTTCACTCTTTTCTTTGTACCTCCTAAATGGAGAAACATTTCATCTTGAAATTTTATAAAAATTATCTCGAGGTGTTTACCTAATGTTAGAAACAAAAATTACTCATTTTTAGTAAATGAGCTAAGGGAACCAATCACCTCTAGGTGACATGGTCTCTGATGATTTCACAAATTCCAGAGGCTGCACTTTCATGTGCAGAGATTATTTGCACTATCAAATGATCTCTAATAATAATGAATCTTGGTATGCACAAAGTGCATCTATTAAGCTTTCATTTATATCAAAAATAATTCCATTTGGATCTACCAATTAAGAGAAATTCCCTTTGCAACAGGCCTATGTCACTTGTTTCAGGCCTCTACCTCTACTAGCAACACTTTTAGTGCGGAGGTCATTTGTGTTGATATATTTAGGTAGTGATGTGTGTGAACACTCTAGTACCGCCGGGGCACTTTTTTCCCTCTTTAGGAGGTTTTTTTCCCCCGGCTTGTATATACGCCTATTGCCCTAATGGGCGACTTATCTTTGTACATTCTCTAGTAATACATTCAGTCTTGTGTGTTGTGCTCCAAGCTTCTTCCTCTTCCTTGTGCTGTTTGCGTGCTTCCGCAGACGTCTAACTCCAACAATTGGTATCAGAGCAGGTCGTTGATTCTTCTAGGGCGCCGTCGACACTCCTCAGTTTGCAGTCTCAGATTCACACAAAATTTGGTGAGCATACTCAAGGTGTTTTCGAGATCAAAACGGCTTCGCTTTGTGGTGCCGAAATCGCGATCTGAGCTCGTTTCAGCCTCCGAACACACTATCACAGTGCTTGTGTAGGCTATTTCGTCCTTTTGTGCCAAAGGTATATACCAGTTTCTGTTCGCCAGTTTAAGCGTCTCGAAGTCTGCTACAGGTCTAGCAGAACTCGTCTGGGCAGTTCTGTTCAACTTTTTGAGATACAGTCAATTTTCTGCATCAAGGTATTTTAGTCACCGGCCATGGCTGAAAGCAGTGATGTATTCCGTATGTTGGCTGTTGAGGATAAGTTGGATGGTACCAACTACCCATTATGGGCTTATATGATGCGACATGTACTGGTTGCAAAAGGATTGTGGAACATTGTGCAGGGTGTTGAAAGACGTCCTGTTACACCTGTAACGACAGGTACTGCAAATACAAGTATTGGAGCTGATGAAGATGGTGTCGAAGATGATATTCCGCAGATTCCTGTTCGTGCTGCTATTTCTGTTGCACCTACTGCAGAGCAGATTCGTTGGGATGGCAGAGATGCCCAGGCACATGCATTGATAGCTTTGTCTGTCAAACGTGCCATTATTCCTCACATTCGCTCTTGCAGAACAGCAAAGGATGCTTGGGATACACTTACCACTTTGTACCAGGCTAGGAATGAGGCTCGTGTTGCTTACCTCCGAAAACAGTTGGAGAGTGAGCACATGAATGAAGGTGATTCGATGGACAGTTTTCTTACAAAGATCAAAGACCTGAAGGAACAATTGATTTCTGCTGATGAGGTTATACCAGATAGCTCACTTGTGCAGACCGTTCTGAATGGCCTTCCTGATTCATATCAGAGTTTTGCCTCTACTCTTCGATTGATGATGAAAGGCAATCCGAATGCCTTGTCATTTGAGGAATTAGTCTCTGTTCTGTTGCAGGAAGATCAGTCCAGGCAGAACAGGTCCATTATGCGTGTTGCAGATCAAGCTTTCCTGGCTAGTCAGAAGGGCAAAGGAAAATGGAGCTCTTCTACTAGTAAGCAGAAATCTGCAAATGCTGCACAATCGAAGAACCAGGATAAAGATGAGAAGAAATCAGAAAAGCAGAAATTGTTCTGCAAGTACTGTAAAGGAAATGATCATATTATAAAGAACTGTCCAAAACTGGCTGCTAAAGAGGCAAAGAAGAAAGAGGCTGGAATGGTTGTTGCAGAGGCCTCTACACCAAAAACAGAGTCTGCAAATCTTGTGCAGGAAGAAGAATGGGCGTTTACTACTGTCTGCAGTTTTGACCCATCTTCTCATGATCAGTGCATGTCTGCAGTAGACTCAGATGCTTGGTACTTTGACAGTGGGGCAACCAAACATATTACCTCGCAGCGCAGTTTCTTCTCTTCACTCGAGCCTGCCCCTACAGGGAATACTGTCACATGCGCCAATAACTCCTCTTATTCTGTTAAGGGAGTTGGTAAGATCATTCTGACTACTGCTGATGGTAGTTCTTTCACTTTGTCAGATGCTTTATTTGTGCCAGGGATCAAAAAGAACCTGTTATCAGTTTCTGCATTAGCCAAGATTGGCTTGGTTGTGAAATTCGTTGATGACAGGTGTACAGTCCATGATCTCTCAAATGGCGATGTGATTATTGCTTCTGGCATTTTATGTCGTGGGCTGTATAAGCTCATAGACTATGAAAAATCTGTGAATGATTCGGCATGTGCAGTTCATGATTCTCAGGCTATGTCAGATGCAAAGCTTTGGCATGCACGCTTTGGTCATCTGAATTTTGCTAGTTTGTTACGCCTGCAGAAATCTGAAATGGTGTCCTCTTTGCCCAAACTTGAGGCACCTGGAAAACATGTTTGTGAAGGCTGTATTTTGGGCAAAATGCAGCGTTCTTCCTTTCCAAAAGATGGTTCAGTTCGGGCTATGCAGAAATTGCAGCTTGTACATAGTGATGTCTGTGGTCCTATGCAGACACCCTCTTTTGGAAATTACCTTTACTTCGTGACTTTCATTGATGATTTTTCCAGGCACGCATGGGTATATCCACTCAAAGCAAAGTCCGAAGTGTTCATGTGCTTCAAACAGTTTTTGGTTTTGGCTGAAAATCTGTCAGCATGTAAAATGGGCACCCTCCGTTCTGATCGAGGGGGGGAATATATGTCTTCAGATTTTAATGCATTTCTGGTTGAACGTGGGATAAAACACCAGTGTACAGTGCCGTATACACCTCAACAGAATGGAGTTGCTGAACGAAAGAACATGTCACTCATGGAGATGGCGAGGTGCATGGTCAAAAGTCAGGCTTTACCACATAGTTTCTGGCTTGAGGCTGTCATGTGTGCAGCATATGTACTGAACAGGTGTCCCACGAAAGCGTTGCAGTCTATCACTCCATATGAGGCTTGGCATGACCGCAAGCCATCTGTTGCTCATCTGCGTGTTTTTGGTTGTTTGGCATATGCATTAGTGCCTGAACAACATCGCAGAAAATTGGATGATAAGGCAGTAAAATGTATTTTTGTTGGGTACAGTTCTGAAAGTAAAGGCTATCGTCTGTATCATCCACAGACTAAACGCATTCTGGTTAGCCGTGATGTTGTCTTTGTGGAAGATGCTATTCAGCCATTGCTTTCATGTACTAAGGAGACATCTGTTAGCTCCAAAGACATGTATGATACTTTGATGCCTCTTTTTACAGGTGGACAGGCTAGCGCTGGTCCTAATGAGGCAACTTCTCAGCCTTTGCAGGTTTCATATGATGATGCAGATCATTCCATTTCTGATGCAGATTTACATGATGCACTTGTTGATGAGAGAGCTGATATTGAACAGGCAAAAACTATGCCAAAATGGCTGGTGCAGACTTTGCGTGACAGCAAATTAGATGCACCTTTGTCATATCGTACTCGTTCAGGCTCTCATAGTACCTCCTTTGCATCAGATTGCTATGCTATGGCTGCATCTAGTCTCTGTGATGAGAATGAGCCTGTTTCTTTTGATGAAGCACAAGATTCAGAAAATTGGATGGCTGCTATGCAATCTGAATATGATGCTATAATGAAGAATGGTACATGGTCTTTATGTGACTTGCCTCCTGGCAAGAAGGCCATTGGCACTAAGTGGGTATACAAGCTGAAGCGTAAACCTGATGGTACAGTTGATAGGTATAAGGCTAGGCTTGTTGCAAAGGGTTATGCGCAGGAAAGAGGCATTGATTTTGATGAGACCTTTGCACCTACATGCCGTATGACTACTGTTCGGAGCATTTGTGCACTTGCAGCCCATCATGGTTGGAATGTACATCAGTTGGACATTAAAACAGCATTTCTGAATGGTGACTTGCATGAAGAAGTGTATGTTTTTCAGCCCCGTGGCTTTGTGCAGAAAGGGCATGAAAACCAGGTGTGCAGGTTAAAGAAGGCGTTATATGGTTTAAAGCAAGCACCACGTGCTTGGTATGAGAAAATACATGCCTATCTGATTGCACATGGTTTTGAGAACAGTCCAACTGAAAGCACCTTATATGTTAAGCGTGCTAATGATGTGCTTTTGATCATTGTTGTCTATGTAGACGACATGCTGCTCACTGGTCCTCTTGAGAAGCATATTGCTGATTTCAAGGCTGATTTGCATGCCTCATTTGAGATGTCTGATTTGGGGCATTTGCATCACTATTTGGGCATTCAGTTTATGCAAGTTGATGGTGGAATGGCTTTGTGTCAAACGAAATATATTGACACATTATTGCAACGTTTTGGCCTTGAAGACTGTAAGCCTATTGCCACTCCTATGGAGACAGGTTTACGATTGAGTCTTCATGATGCTGGAGATGCATTTGATGCTGTTCTCTATCAGCAGGCTGTTGGATGCTTGATTTACTTATGCATTACTCGGCCAGATATTCAGTTTGCTGTCTCACAGATGAGCAGGTTTATGCATTGCCCTGGAGTCACGCATTGGAAAGCGGTTAAGCGCATCTTTCGCTACTTGAGTGGTACTCGGCTACTTGGGTTGTTTTATCCCAAGGGGGGATCACTACCGCCAGATTTGCATGCTTTTTCTGACTCAGATTGGGCTGGTTGCTATGACACTCGTGTGTCCACCAGTGGTTTTTGCTTCATGCTTGGTAGCTCATGTATATCTTGGTTGAGCAAGAAGCAGCCTACTGTGGCCACTTCCAGTTGTGAGGCTGAGTATAGGGCAGCTTTCACAGCGACTGTTGAGTGTGTGTGGCTCAGACGCCTTATGGCTGATTTGGGTGTTGGCCAGTCTTCTGCCACCACCATCTTCACTGACAGTCAGAGCGCATTGGCAGTTGCGAGGAACCCTGTGTTCCATGCTTGCACTAAGCACATTGAGGTGCATTATCACTATGTCAGGGAGAGGTTCTCTGCTGGGGAGATCAGCTTGGCATATGTGCCCACGCAGGAGAACATTGCAGACCTTTTCACGAAGGCTCTGCCTAGGGAGAAGTTTGAAGCTTTCCGCAAAGCTTTGGGCTTACTTCCTTTTGTGGAGTGATTTCCACATAGCTCGGCACTTCCTTATACATGAGTGCCAGCTCCTTGTTCACCGCATCACTCCCAGGGGGGATTTGTTGATATATTTAGGTAGTGATGTGTGTGAACACTCTAGTACCGCCGGGGCACTTTTTTCCCTCTTTAGGAGGTTTTTTTCCCCCGGCTTGTATATACGCCTATTGCCCTAATGGGCGACTTATCTTTGTACATTCTCTAGTAATACATTCAGTCTTGTGTGTTGTGCTCCAAGCTTCTTCCTCTTCCTTGTGCTGTTCGCGTGCTTCCGCAGATGTCTAACTCCAACAATTTGAACTATCTAAAAGTCTCAAAATTACTTGAAACTTGGTCAGCTTAAAGAAAGGCCTAAGAGCTACGTGCCCTCCAAATTTCAATAAATTTGGGCATTCCTGCAAAGAGTAGAATCCAAATCTCTATGAGGTTGCTACCTCACTAACTATTTGCTCGATCATTTTTTTTTCAAACATAAAAATGACGAGACATGTTAATCCTTATGATTAAGCAAACTAATTCATTATCTTGGATGGATTATGTCATGGAGATGTATCCATGCATATAATGATCATCTAGATCAATGCAAACCAAATAATCATCCAAATCGTCTAGTTGAAAAATCAACTCTTTATATAGTATCCACCCTTTTGTGAAAGTGAACATCTATGGATATCATTCTAATTATTGTGCTTCTTGCACACTCATTAATGTCATTGCAACCAATCATATACAAGCACTTAATACTTGTATTGATGATCATATCCATAGCACTCTTGTGCGGACTCGAGATAAGCGTCTATATCAAGTATATATATTCGCATGGAAAACAGTTTATGTGCTCATGCGTTACTAGTAGAAAACACATCTTAGTTATTCCTGATATATATACCTTATCTTTTACTTTCTAAAGGCATAATTAGCTTATGCCTGGTACCTCGATCACATACCTCATGATCACCCTAACCAGTCGTGGTGATAGATAAAAGTGATCTTCTATAAACAGAAAATGCATCATGCACTTCAATTTTCTACCAATCATATCGTCTATGTATGCATGCATTCACTCATGAATATTATTCTCAACTTCAATAAAATTATATACTTTTAGCTATGCTGACAGAAGACTTCCTCTCTCAGACAACACATCACTCTAGTTCTCACATGGCATATAACCCCATGTGGTTACAAAATTTCCGGCAGCATTTCGCCAGGAAAATGAAGCCTGAAAAAAAAAAATAGTATTGAAGCATTTCTCTTTATTCCAGAAACTTGCAAAATAAGAAACTTTGCCAAAATGTGTTTTTGGGCACTACACACCCTCATTACAATGTCTCTTTCTTTTTTTGCCTTCAATACCTGCAAAAGACTCTAAAACACACAAACAAGATTTGTGCATGCTTCTATGAATCAAGATAATTTAGTTTAGCTTCATGTGCATAAATGAATTCATGTAAAAGACTAGCTTTCATGCACATTCCAATATTGATTTCATAAAACTGGAAGAGAATACAATGCAAAATTACCAATTTTGATGCGAGCAGTATGCAAATGAACTTATTTGAGAGAAAAAAATATGATTCAAAGGTATGAAAATTAGTCCATTCCTATCCAAAATGGTTCAAAATATAATTAAAAACTCCTAATTATTAGAATCGAACACTCAATTTACTCAAAAAGAGGTTCTCGCCATTCAACAGCCATCTAAAATCTTGTGCAGAGATGGCTTCCAATGGTCTAAATATGGATTATGACCAGTCAAAATACAGTTTTTGAAGTGTAGAATCTATACTAAGTTGAATTTCTTGATTTGGATATCCTATGAGGAAGTTATGGCCAAAACAATGGAGCTAGGTGAGTGGACAACATGCCTCTTTGAAGAGGTATGCAGAGAATTAATTGCTCTCTACAGGGGGTTTTTAATTATCCAATGATAGATTCCAACTACGTATTGGAAAGCGCTTGAAGTCTACTTTCTATCCCAAGTGGAATCATCCAATTTGGGTTTCATATGAGAGAGTTATGGCCATTTACGTGGAGGTAGGTATACTAATCTTGTTCTTTCTCTTCTCTCTTTCTTTACTCTTCTCTCCCTCTAATCTTTTCTTTCTCTCTCTAGTCTTCACTTTATCTCACTCAGGATCTTTTCTTATTCTCTCTTTATCCTTCTCCTCTTTCTCTTTCTCTTTCTTTCTCTCTTTCTTTAATCCTTTCTCTTTTTTCTTGGTATGTCCCTCTTCCATCACCTCCTTCTCTTTCTCTCTTTTTTCATTCTCTTTCTATGTCTTTCATTCCTTCTCTTTCTTTCTATCTCTACTCTTTCTTTCTTTCTTCTCTTTCTTTCTCTCTTTTTATCTTTCTCCTTCTTCTCTTTCTTTCTTTTTTTCTCTTCTTATTCTCTCTTTCTCCTTCTCTTATTTTCTTTCTTTCTCTCTCTTCCTTTTTTCTTTATCATTCTCTTTATCTCCCTTTTTCCCTCTCTTAGTCTCTCTCTGATAGAGGCGCAGACAGAATATGTAATATTTAGTAAATTTGCGTGTTGTCTTACATTAAACTGAAGTAGCTTAATGGGTAGAATGTCTGTCCTCCATGGAGGAGGTCACGAGATCAAGACCTCTGCGCTGCAGATTTATCCAAGTTGAAGATATATACATACTTACTTGCGTTCGTGAGCAGCGCTTGCCCTTTCACCTCCCGAATGTGACTCGTACGATTTGTTTCTCCCTTGCGCAATCGCCATGGATTTGATGACGAATCTCAGATCGAAGATGGAGAAGATGTTGATCCACAACCTCGAAAACAATTAAAAATATATCTCGAAAACAATTAAAAATATATCCTCTTGTCCCTTCCATCTTCATCTCTACCTTGCCCTCCAAGGATCTCTCCACCATGCTCTGATAACAAATGTGAGAAGTGGAGAATGACATGCCTGGGACTCACCTCCCAACCTATTTATAGCCCTTGCCTAGTCACCATCTAGAGTTCTCTCTAAGGCCCCTCTACTCATCTGGCCATCATGAGTAGGCACCTCGTATGAACTCTCTGGCTTTTGGCCTTGGCTATCCACCGAGCAAGGAACTTCTCGTTCCTCCAAGCATGTACATCTCTGGAATATAACATTTATGGCATCATATTTCTAAATAATTCATCCATTTTATTATGTATGTTAGAGCTAGACTTAAGTTTTTTAATATAATCTTTAATTTCTTCTTGTACTTTAGTTTTTTGTTCTCTTACCAAGCTAATTACATTGTTTGGTTCCAGTTTTACTTAAGTTTAAAACCTTTAATCATTCTTGAAAAATAGATACTAACTTTCAAATGAAAATTCTTATTGAATTTTCAAACTAAAATCGTGATAATCTAACAATTCCTTAATAATTTAATGAAAACTAGATACTAACTTTTCAAATGAATTTCTTTTTGAATTTTTAAACTAAAATTGTATTAATCAAACAATCCTAAATAGATACTAACTTTCAAATGAAAATTCTAGCAATTCCTAATATTTTAATGAAAAATAGATTCTAACTTTCAAATGAAAATTCTTTTTTAACTTTTGAATCTAACAATTCCTAATATTTTAAGTTCTCCTAAAGTCCTACTTAAATAGTAACAAACAGATTCAAGTTTAGAAAATATACCTGACAGTTGATGCAGAAGCTAGAGTGCATGTGAGATTTTCAAATATACATTTGTTGATCAATAAAATGCATAATACAAAGAATCTAAGTGCTGAACGTCACACACATGGTGACTATGCAGAACAAGTATTTTTTTTCCTAAGGTCCGTAGGGCAAAGCGTTTCTGTATCTTTCCACTGCATCTAAATAGAATGGTAAGATTAATTCCTCACTAACTACTTGATCTTTAATGATTTCTGTTACGTTTGAATCTACTTGCAAATTATCAATGTTTCTAGTTATGGATGGTGGAAACAAATCTTCACTATTTTCAATACTAGGTGGAACAATGGAAATTAATGGTAAAGTTCTAGATAATCTATGTTCAAACTCTCTTGAATGCAAAGTTTCTTCTACAATCTTATCTTTAACTAGTTCTTTAATTTCTGTATCATTAACTTCAACTGGCTTAGGAAATAGTAATTCAAATGTAGATGGAGGTAAAAAGGTATTACTAGATGAAGCCTCTCCTGACATAAAGATGAAATGAAACTAGATTAATGATTGATTTCCTATACAAAGTTATAAGATACTGTTTATAAAATGTTATCCTATACAAACTAAACAATATATTTTCAGCTAAATAAGTTCTTTCCACACTTCAAATCTTCAGTTCGTTTTCAACAGGGCTGCATATCATCTGAAAAATCACATGAGAAATATAAGTATAATTTTATAAAAGATTAACACTCATTTAAAAATTAACATATTTAAAAAACTTAGTTTAATATAAGATAATTAACTTTTTCAAAACAGATATATTTATAAGTACATACATTTATTTTAACATACACATTGTAATAAAATAATTCATTCATACATTACTTTAGCATACATCTTATAATTCATATATATACATAGCTTCATACACTTATACATATTCATACATATTACATATGCTAACATACATCACATGCATACATGCACATGCAAACATACATGTATGGCATAACATACACTAACATAAATGAACGTGCATACATACATACATGCACTAACATAACTCACATGCATACATGCACATGCAAACATACATGTATGACATAACATACACTAACATAAATGAACATGCATACATACATACATGCACTAACATAACTCACATGCATACATGCACATGCATAAATGATCATGCATACATAACATACATGCACTAACATAACTCTCATGCATACATGCACATGACTTAGACTAACACACATATGCATGAGCATACATACACATGCATACATGCACATGCATAAATAACTTACACTAACACACATATGCATGAACATACATACACATGCATACATGCACATGCATAAATGAACATGCATACATACATACACTAACATACATACATACCATTTCTATCATGAACTTACATTTACTAACACCTAACATGCAATAACATATGCATGCACTAACATGCATTAACATCTAACATCTATGCACTAACATTCATCTAATATGCATTAAAATTCCTAACTTTTAAATTTACCTAACATTTACATGCATTACCTAACATCTACTAACATGCATTAACTAACATCTAACATACACTACCTAACATCTAACATCTAACATGCATTACTTAACTAACATGCCTTATATGCACTAACATGCCTAACATTTACTAACATGGGTACAACATGTACTAAATTCAATGCATTTCTAATGAATTTCTATCAAGCTAAGGTTTGAAGAAGCTTGGCTAATGGATAAGAAAAGGAAAGGATAAGTGAATGGATAAGGAGAAGTTTAGATAAAATAATGGAATCTTTGAAAAAGATAAGGTTTAATGGCTAAATGGGCCCTCATTTTGGTAACCTGAAACTCATAAAAAAGGTTTAGGAATTCAAATGAAAACAATTTAGATAAATAAACATACACATACATCCTTCATACCCTCCATTTCATACCAACATACCATTCATGTCATTCATCCTAAACAAACATATTCAATACATATGCATATCATAATATCATTAAAATATAATGAACCTAAGATAAAACACTTTCACACACACACACACACATACATAAGTACATATACTTATATTAAAACAAATACATATATTAAAACATAGACATATATTAAGACATATATATTCACATACATGTATAAATACATATACATACATAAATACTTATTCATAAATAAATAAATCATTTTATTCATACTAAATATTCATAAATTATATTTATATATATATTTAATAAAGATTATTTATATAAATATATGAAAATAAACATATACGTAATACTAGAACTTAGTATATATAAAGGTAATATAAATAATAAAGAAGAGAAAATCTTTATCAAAAAAATAAAATAAGAAAATAAAAAATAAAATTAAAAAGTCCCCAAAAACCCTTCTCTCTCTCTCTCTCTCTCTCTCTCTCTCTCTCTCTCCCTCCTGCTATCGGACGGACCCACCGTCTACAGGGAGAGGGGAAGAAAGGAGATTAAGAAAAAAAAGTAAAAATAAAAAAAACATTCAATGCTCTCTCTCTCTCTCTCTGCTGCTGCTTGTGCAACACTGCTGCGTCACCGACAGAGGAGAGAGGGAAGGGAGGGAAGAGAGGGAGAAAGAGAGGGGAAAAAGGAATAAAAGAAATAATAAAAAAAACATTAAAGAAGGAGAAGAAAGAAGAAGAAAAGGATGGAAGAATAAAGAAAAGAAGAAAAAACACTCATCATCTCTGTGTCAACCAATTTTCAAAGAAAAAAATTTGCTTTGCATTGAATGAATGTCAAAAGTAAGAGAGATGGACTTCTCTCTCCTCCTGCCAGAAGACAGTCATGGAAATATGTGCACAAATGACTATAGTCTAGAGCAAAGGAAAAATAGAGTACTTGAAAAATCACATGAGCTTGTGAATACGACTCCCCTCTTTATATAGATGAGAGTAGCCCACCATAGCCCATATTTTCCCTAAGATAACTGATCCATGCAGCCTACATTTACTCCTCTTTAACTCAACAACACTCAAAAGAAAAAAGGCGTGGGATTTTTCTCCATTTGATTTTTTCCAAACTACACACAACTACTCAAATTAAATATTTACTTGGCCATCCATTTAACATTTAATAAATACAACCCTTCAATTCCTTTTTATTTATTTAATCACTTTAGAATAAATATAACCCTTTAGATTAAATAAAATTAAACCCATCAATAATTTTAATTGTATCCATAACCTTAGTGTTAAAAAATGATAATTAACAATTAACATATTTAATTAACCATTTGTAATTAAAATATTTGCTAAGATTTTATTTATTATAATTACCCTATTTATTAACTCATTTATAAACTAAAACCTACTTAATTAATCTCTTAACCATAGGTTTACCCTTCAACTAACTTCAAACCATGATTTTTAACCCTAACTAACCCATAAACTAATCTTCTAACCTTCCATAACCCTCTAGATTTATTAATTAACCCTTAATTAACCTTGAAATTAAGCTTGAACCCTATAAAACATGTTCAAAACCTATATTTAACCCTTAAATACCCATGAAGTAACTTTCAAAACTTAGATAAACCCTTGACTAACCCTTGATTTTTAAGCCATACCCACAATTATATTTGAAAACACCTTGATAAATACTTCACATCTTGGTATTAATCATCAAATTTCTTGTCCTGCAAAAATTAAAATCAAACATTAGTCAAAATTATCATAATTTATCCAAACTTATTCCAATCAATTAATCTTTTAATTTTAGTAATATTTTAAGAGTAATAAATTCTTTCCGACAACGGGTACCTTTAGATGAGCTCCATCACTTGTACCCATGGAGCAGCACTTCTAGACCAAGCAAAAGTGAAAGATGAGGGAGAAGCAACACGTGCCACCATGTAGGGTCACTTGCCCTGAACAAAGAACAAGGGAGGTGATTTCCCCTTGACCTCATATTGATAAAGAAGGCCCGCCTAGGTAGCATCGTAATCTAGATAAATGGGATGTAGGGAAAGCATAGTGCGACTCCAATACTATAGAACTTGTAGGTTTGAGAAGCATTAATCTCTCACCATTAAATGATACATGCAGGGGGGTGGAGCTCCATCCCCAAGTAGACTTTGACGAAGAAGAAAGGGGACAACACAGTGTCGACACTCAAAGAAAAAGAGGTAGATGGATGGAGGGAGAGTAATAGCTTCCCCCACCATCGATACACATCGCCAACCCATGAATGATTGTATGTGAGAAAGAGGGAGGAAATAACTCCCCACCTCACCTACCATGCATGCACCTTTAATTCCTTGACCATCTCATTCATGCGAGGCTCATCTGACAAAGAGGACAAGGTGAAACCGGAGGAGAAAAGGCCTCTAACTTTCGAAGTTGAAGCCAAAAGAACTTAAAGCTTTATGAAATTCAAATAAATGAAGAGTTGTGATGTTTTAGAGGTAAAACGTGGTGTAATATTTTTTCTTTTTTTGTTGTTCTGCTATTGTATTTCACATGCGAACAAAACCTTCCCTTGAGGTTTTCTTCAAAATTGAATTGAGGAAGGGAAACAAGCCGTACCACTCATCCCCCAACTCAGGGCAGTCACCAAAAACAAGAAGTGATGGTAGCTAAAAGTGATGCCCACATATATGTATGTAGAAGTGTGTATGTGAGAGAGAGAAGAGGGTTAGGGGTTGTTTTTGTGCATCAAACCAAAATGAAATAAACTAACCTAGAAAGACAAGAAATTGGGGATCTAATGGTCCAAAGGAAGGGGGTAAAAGAATCCAATCCTACACAAATGAGCAGAAAAATTGCAACACAATACTTTATCACATGTTCTTGAGCTCTCCAAGTGATGAAAGGTTGATCTCCATGATAATAGCGCCAAAAAACGTTGTGTTGTAGTACTCCCAAGACCCACACCACCTTGCATGGAAGCAAGAAGGAAGGCTCAAGAAAGACTCTCCTCTCATCCATCCCAACCTCCAACATGCCCATGCCATTGGCCAACAGCCCTAGGCTATGCCACATGCCCATGTCAAAATGGAGAGAAGGGTTGTCAAGGATCCTTGTCCCATGTGGAAAATACAAGAAATGCAACTAATCTATTCACACATCAAAGGAGAGACAAACATGAGCACACACACACACCTCACTCTCACACTCAAAGACAAAATACAAGAATGTACATAGTCTAAGAGTAAAAGAGTGTTCTTGCATTCATAAGAGATATGTACATGAACATGTCAAACCAAGAGCTCCCCCTCTTTACGAAAATGGGGCTCTATATATAGACTAAGAAAATTTCCCCATGTGCTCCTTTGAATAGTCAAAAAGTGAACAAACTCTAACTAACATATCTTTTTAAGAGATTCCAAGATCTCTTTCCTAACCAACAAATCCCAAGAAACTACATGTGTGGGATGTTTATGTGTGATCTCCTAGATGTGTGTAAAAGGTAAGCTATTTTACAAGGCTTCTCTACCATAGTGTTAGAGAAATATTAAAAAGAGGTTTAGGAGAGTGTTCACATGACCACATCTCCATTGTACAAAAAAGGCTGTGTACTAGAGGGCTGCCTATGCTCAAGAGAAAATGTGAGAAACTCCAATAAGCCAACACCCTCATTTCTTTTTGGAGTGTGCCTTTGGTGGTTTGTGTGACTTGGTAACGCCTTTAAAATGTTGTAACTCTACAGTTGATAGGGCTCACTCGATAGGGATCTCATAAGCAAAATACATACACGATTCTCATAATGGCACAACAACCATGCATTACTCTTTTTCTTGCCCATCTTTGATTTGCCAATAATATTTGTTCCTATATCCATCTGGCTAAGTCGGGGGTCTATGGGCCATTATTAGACACATAAAGTCCAAACCAAATATGTTTTTGTGGTAAGGTGATGTCATGGACAAAGGAAACCATCATAAACCTCAGATTCTGTGTGACTTCTATATCTCATGATTGGTTCAGATTTTGGAGAAATCAATGCTTCCATTACATTCAAAACATGTCAAAACCCTAAGATCGAGTATCTACTTACTAAATTCTGATATATGAAGGTCTTGTTCTGACTGCTAATATCATTAGATGACATCATCAACTCGTAACTGCCCTTGGGAATCACCCTCAAAATCCTATATAAGGAGGCCTTGGCCACATACATACTCAGTAATGCCAATACAAGTCTTGGGAGCTCAAGGAGCCATGACCACCAAGTAAGTACTCTCCAAGTTCGAGTTCCAGTTCTTGTCTTGTTCCTTGTTCTAGTCTTGTTTAGTCTTGTGTCTTGGACATCTCACCTTGTCCTCTTGCAATCTCATTGTATGAGAATTTGTCTAGCTATTTCTTGTATCTGATTCATCTCCCTAAAGGGAGTTCTTGTAATCTAGATATCTTATTTCATACCTATGATCCAGAGTTGTGGGATCTCTAATGGTATCTCTAGTCGAGTTATCCATACCTATCAATCCCAAGTTCTGGGACTTTTTATATTAGCTACATATTCTTTTGTTATTCCCCTACGTGGATGATCTTGTAATTAGAAGTATATTTTTTAAATCTTGTTTAGTATAGTCAAAGAGGACAATCTAGTGCTCCCTTGACAATTTAGCAAGACTAGTTTCTACCCAAGACTACGCATTATGGAGAACACTTATGAACAGATTGTGGCATCACTTCAGAGTCATCAACAACAAATTGAGGAACTAACTCATAGAAAGACACAAGTCGAGATGGAACATCCGGTGCATGTAGGCACACTCATCTAGGAATTACAAGAATGAATCGGGAATCTTCAAGAAAATCAAGGAGGTATTCAAGTGAATCAACAACCTAGATCATCCTTCATGAAGGAACCCAAGATTTGCATGCTAGAAAAGTCTAGTGGTGATATTACGAAGTTTTGTGGATTTCTTCAAGTTAAATTGTACATCCGTATGCAACCTAATACATACCCTGACTAGGCATCCAAGGTTGGGTTTATTGGAACCTTGCTCTATGGCCAAACATTATCATGGTTCACCCCAATTTTGGAGAAGAACATGATAGTATTTCAGGACTATGAGGCGTTTTTTTTGAGAAATCACTGCCACATTTGGAGATACAGACATGAGTCGAGTGGCAGAAACAAAACTTTGGAAACTATGCCAAGGTAATTGCCCTGCCTCTACCTATGCATCAAAATTTAGGCAATTGATATATGACCTCACTTGGCACGAAGATTATTTCATAAGACAATTTAGATAGGGTTTAAGAGATGATCATAAGGACCTTCTACTCTTGACGCCAGAGGTTAAGACATTGAATGAATACATCAACCAAGCTATTCAATGTGATAACTACCTTTTTAAAAGAAAACAAGAAAAACAAGTAGAAGGAAGACCTCCCCAATGGAAACCCTTCCAACCCACTCCTCGAAATGAGTCTATGCCCAAAACTATGCAGATAGATGTAACTAGGTTCCAACCTCTAACACCACAAGAGAAATCGAGAAGGAGAGATAATAAGTTATGCCTTTATTGTGGAAAACCTGGCCATATCGCACTTAATTGTCCCAACAAGAGAATAAACTCCAAAGTTGCAACCACCCTTGTAGAGCAGGGAAACGAGGAAGTCTAGTTGTAAAAGCGACCGTACAGTCGGACCATGATATAAGAAAGGATATCATAATTCCAGCTACACCCATAGAAACATGTCTTGCCCCTGTCAAGTTAATCATGCCTAAGAAGACCCTTTCTCTCATAACCCTAGTAGATTCAAGAGAATCCTCATGTTTCATTAATGAAGGATTGGTTAAGAAACATGGAATTCTAGTACTTCGAAAGAACAAACCAATAGTAGTTGAAGTAGTAGATGGATGACCTATAGAATCTAGGAATATGACCATGGAAACCACACCATTAAGAGTACACCTTGGTGACCATGATTCCCAAGTTGGAGTTAGACATCTCCGGAAGCACACGAACAACACAAGGAAGAAGAAGAATCTTCGCGTAGAACACACAATACTGAATGTATTACCACTAGAATGTAAAAAGAAAAGTGATCTGTTAGGGTTATAGGCATATATACAAGCCAAGGGAAAAAACCTCCTAAAGAGGGGAAAAAGTGCCCTGGCAATCCTAGTGTGTTCACACACATCGCTACCTAAATATAACAACAAACCTCCCTGGGAGTGATGTGGTGAATAAGGAGCTTGCACTCATGTATAGGGAAGTGACAAGCGGTGTGGAAACAATCCACAAAAGGAAGTAAGCCCAAAGCTTTGCGGAAATCTTCAAACTTCTCCCTAGGTAGAGCCTTCGTGAAAAGGTCTGCAATGTTCTCCTACGTGGGCACATATGCCAAGATGATCTCTCTATTAGAGAACCTCTCCCTGACATAATGATAATGCACCTCAATGTGCTTAGTGCGAACATGGAACACAAGTTTCCTCGCAACTACTAATGTGCTCTGACTGCCAGTGAAGATGGTGGTGGTAGAAGACTGACCAACACCCAAATCAGCCATAAGGCATCTGAGCCACACACACTCAATAGTCGTTGTGAAAGATGTCCCATTCTGAGCCTCACAACTAAAAGTGGCCACAATAGGCTGCTTCTTGCTCAACCAAGATATACATGAGCTACCAAGCATGAAGCAAAAGCCACTAGTGGACACATGAGCGTCATAGCAACCAACCCAATCACTGTCAGAAAAAGCAGGCAAATTTGGCGATAGTGATCCCCCCTTGGGATAAAATAATCCAAGTAGTCGGGTACCACTCAAGTAGCAAAAGATGCACTTAATCGCATGCCAATGATTTACACCTGGGCAATGCATAAACTTGCTCAATTGTGAGACAACAAAGTAAATATCTGGCCGAGTAATGCATAAGTAAATCAATATTCCAATAGCCTACTGATAGAGAACAACATCAAATGCATCTCCAACATCATGAAGACTCAACTATAAACCTATTTCCATAGGAGTGACAATAGGTTTGCAGTCTTCAAGGCCAAACACTACAATAATGTGTCGATATATTTTGTTTGACACAAAGCTATTATGCCATCAACTTGCATAAACGGAATGCCCAAATAATGATGCAAATGCCCCAAATCAAACATATGAAATGAGGCATGCAAGTCAGCCTTAAAATAAAAAGTATGCTTCTCATGAGGACCAATGAGCAACATGTCATCAACATACACAAGAATGATTAGAAGCACATCATTAGCACTCTTAACATATAAGGTGCTTTTAGTTGGATTGTTCTCAAAACCATGTGCAATCAGATAGGCATATATCTTTTCATACCAAGCACGTGGTTCTTGCTTTAAACCATATAATGCCTTCTTCAACCTACACACCTGGTTTTCATGCCCTTTTTGCACAAAGCCATGGGGCTGAAAAACATACACTTCATGCAAGTCGCCATTCAGAAATGCAGTTTAATGTCCAATTGATGTACATTCCAACCATGATGAGCTACAAGTGCATAGATGCTATGAATAGTAGTCATACAACACGTAGGTGCAAAGGTCTCATCAAAATCAATGCCTCTTTCCTGCGCATAACCCTTTGCAACAATCCTGGCCTTATAGCTATCAACTGTTCCATCAGGCTTACACTTTATCTTGTATACTGACTTAGTGCCAATTGCCTTCTTGCAAGGAGGCAAGTCACATAAACACTAGGTACCATTCTTCATTATAGCATCATATTCAGATTGCATAACATCCATCCAATTTTTTGAATTTTATGCTTCATCAAATGAAACATGTTCATGCACTATGAGAGCCTGAAATAGTACGATATGATAGAGGTGCATCTAATTTGTTATCACGCAAATTTTGCACCAGCCATTTTGGCATCAATCAACTCTCTCATCAATAAGCACATCATGTAAATTTGCATCAGAAATGGAATGATTTGCATCATCACACGCAACCTATAAAGGCTAGGAATTTGCCTCATTAGGAGCAACACTAGACTATCCACTTGTAAAAAGAGGCAACAAAGTATTATACATGTCTCTGAAGCTAACAGATGTCTCCTTGGTACATGAAAGTAATGGCTGAATAACATCTTCCACAAAAACAACATCACGACTAACCAAAATTCATTTATTCTGTTGATGATATCGACGATAACCTTTGCTTTCTGAACTCTACCCAACAAAAATACATTTCACTCCTTTATCATTCAATTTTCTACGATGTTGTTTTGGCACTAATGCATATGCCAAACAACCAAAAACACACAGGTGAGCAACAGATGGGTTGTGACCATGCCAAGCCTCATATGGAGTGATAGACTTCAACACTTTAGAGGGACACATGTTAAGTACATATGTTACACACATGACAACCTTAAGCCAGAAACTATGTGGTAGAGCTTGACTTTTGAGCATACAACTTGCCATCTCCATGAGTGACTTGTTCTTTTTTTCAGCAACTCCATTCTGTTGAGGTGTATATGGCATTGTACACTAATGTTTTATCCCACATTGAGCTATAAATGCATTGAAATCAGAAGACCTATATACCCCTCCCCTCCCCCGATCAGAACGGAGGGTGCCCATTTTACATGTTGATAGATTTTCAACCAAAACCAGAAACTATTTGAAGCACATAAACACTTAGGAATTTTCTTTCAATGGATATACCCACGCATGCATGGAAAAATCATCAATGAAATTCACGAAGTAAAGATAATTTCCAAAAGAGGGTGTCTGCATAGGACCATAGGCATCACTATGAACAAGCTGCAATTTCTGACTAGCTCAAACTGAACCATTTTTTGGAAAGGAGGAATGTTGCATTTTGCCCAAAATATAGCCTTCACATACATGTTTAGCAAGTTCCTCAAATTTGGGCAAAGAGGACACCATTTCAAATTTTTGTAGGCATAGCAAACTAGCAAAATTCAGATGACCAAAGCATGCATGCCAAAGCTTTGCACCTGACATAGCCTGAGAATCATGTATTGCACATGTTGAATCATTCATAGAATTTTCATAATCTATGAACTTATATAGCCCACAAGATAAAATGCTAGAAGCAATAATCACGTCACCATTTGACTGATCATGAACTGTACAAGAGTCATCAACAAATTTCACAACCAAGCCAATCTTGGCTAAATCCAAAAATGATAACATATTCTTCTTGATCTTTGGCATAAATAAAGAATCTGCTACTGTAAACGAACTACCATCAGTAGTAGTCAGAATGATTGTCACTCTAGCACAATGGAAAGTACCAACGTGAGGAGCTCTGTCTCATAATTGTCAATCCATAGAGAGGTTAAGCTGGTATGAAGATCACAAGCAAGTGATTTGCATGAAGAGGATGGTAAGAGATGCAATTCGCATACACACACATGCATACACACACACACACAAGGAAAGTCGTGATGGAGATCAAGGGAAGGCAAGGAAAGAACTCATATTCATACTCATCATCCATTAGTTACAATAGCTCTTCTAAATACTAGCTCATAAGTTCTACCATCACAACAACAACCACAAAATGAGCTCTCTAGCTCTATTTATAGTTTTTGCCTAGTTTTGACCGGTTTCACATCTAGTGACCGGCACAGTTAAAAAGTATGTGCTACCTCCAATTTGAACTATCTAATGGCTTCCAAAAATTACAAAAATTGGTGTGAGCTTTCTACTTAGACTCATCAAGCTTGATGACTCCTCGGCTTGCACAAAATGGAGTCGCACTTGTGATGATCGGATGTATGTACATATATTACATTGCTTTAGTGATAAAAATCACTGTTGACATAATGAAGTACTTTGAGTAGTTTATGTGCTTCCTCTTCTTCTATGAAGAGAGCCGGTACTTGATCCTTTGCCTTGAACACTCCGCTCCTCCTCATTTTTGTCATCCCTGACAGAACCTGATTGTGCATGAGTAATATAGTTGGTGAGAAGGTCTGTTGCCAAGGTATGTTCCGTGATGCGAATTCCCCTATAAGGTCGCGTTCAAGCTTCTCCCAATCAATGGGCTTGGGTTCTTCTAGAGGTGGGTGCAGATAATGCTCCGAATACATGATATGTTCACAGGCAAACAAATGAAGCAAATGCATGGGATGGTTGATGAACACTTCTAAGTGGTATTCCCAGAAGCGAATGGTGAACATGTCTTCAAACATTTTCTTGTAGCAAGCAGGCATATATTTCAGTATGCATTGCCAAGCATAGCATAGTTTCAGGGAAGGTGTGGTGCTCATATCATAAACTAAGTCCAAATTCCCATGTTCAAATGCAAAAAGGATGTGAAAGAGGAATAGAATGAGACAGTGTAGCGAACCTAAGCTGGAGTGAAGAGGAAAACACATTATTCATGGAAAATAATAGTTAAGATCCCAAGAAGATGAGACCTCCATTCCTTTCCATCACCAACATGCTTTCGTGCAATGTGCGTGATTTTGACGATGTGAGAGGTGAATTGTGAGAAGTGTGTGCTTTGATTGTGAGTGGTAGTGTGTGAGGTGCATGGCTTTACAATCGACTTTGAATGAGTTTTGCCTACAAAGTTAGTGAATGTTACAAGTGTGGTGGTGATATGAGTTTGTTAAGTTGGGTATGAGTGAAGTGGTTAATAAGTGTTTAGCTTTACTAAGTCAGTGGTCAGGGTGAGTTTGGTTGAGAGTTGTCATGATTAATGAAGGCTTGGGGATCCATTTCTGTGCCACATGGGGGAGTACAGATGAAGTGGAATCTACAAAAGAAGGTGTGTAGGGTGTCCTCGTACTCTCAGAAAGGGTCTTCTTTGAGTTGACTAAAGTTGAAGCATAAGCTACACACTTTTTAGGTACCCAGAGCTGGCGAGACTTGGACTGAGTGATCACCAAGGACTTGGGCACCCAAATCTGTTGAATATGTTGCCTCAATTGGGATTAAGAGGGATGTCAAAGATCTAGAGTGTTTGACTCACTAGATACTATCGCTTTGCATATCCAACTTGGTTGTGGGAATGCATTGGTAGAATGTCTACAGGGCCACTCCGATGTGCTTCACCGCTGAGTATGTGGATGATGTGGCCATGCTACTCGCTGAGGGTGAGATGCCATATTCACACATTGTTTTGGAAAAAAGGGGAGATCCATTGCTATCGTGCCCGGAAGTGGTGACTGTTCACATCCATCTGAAGGCCAAGCCTTACACCGCCATACTTTTTTGGTTCCTATCTGCCTGCCTAGTCTCCTCTACTAGATAGGTGGTATTTCCTGCTTTTGTTTGGTAGGGTTTGTTGACTCACACAAGGTTGGAGGGAGGCCACACGCAGTGGGAGGGGCTTCTATCACGTCCAACTCCTCTCGACACAGACCTTGGAGGGGTAGCTCATGATACTATCCTGCAAGTTCCAACTGAAGCACACTTCTGGGAAGATTTAAATTCACCGAGTAGTGGTATAACCATTCCTGGCCTAGGATCATAGGTTCTATTAGGTCATTGTCATGACAAACCAACACCTTTACTGTCAAGGTCACGTCCTCAATGGAGATTGGTAGCTCAACCTCACCTATGCAAGGGGTTTCTAATCCACCTAATCCAATGAGATAGGCTTCAAGAGGCTTAACTTCATACTCTGTACATAGAGAGATTTGAATTGTATTAGTTGCTGCACCAGAGTCAATTAAAGCCTTACATTGCGTGCACATGGGGTCCTATCCTAGAGTGATATTAACAAATGGTCTCCTATCAATAATGCTCAGGATATCTCTTCCTCCAAGTTGACACATAGTACTGGATATCATGGGGTGTCCGCCGATGGAGGTTCTCTACCTAGTCCTCTCCTTGTATGCGCATTTTCTTAATGCATTCCAACACTTCTGCTTGGACTTTAGCTCTGATTCATTCCTCCTTGTCCCTTTGTTTTAATATAAAGGAAGTTCGGCATTAGCCTACTCTCCCGGACTTGAATTAAATAGAGAAGAGTACAAGAGAAGGGGACTAGTGCCCACGAGACCCCCCAAATCCCACAAAGCAGGGGAGCTTTTACAGAGCTTAGATGGCATTACAAAGAAGGTTAATTAGCCTCTCATCACCCTCATGTGGGGCCCACTTGGGTTTAAGCTTGTTATTGATCAAAAGGAGTACTTGATGATGCCTGAAAGGGGGGACTTCTTACAGTTAACAATCCTTTTGCCAAGGAGGAACAATGATTTCTCAATTGACCACTCTTTGGGGGAGTCACCGAAGTTGAAAGCACATCTTTCCCGCCAGATTTTCCATAGGACCTCCCCTCTGATGGCGTTCTAGAGAGTCGCGGAGCAGCCGATCGCTTCTCCCAGTAGGGCTTGCTGCCAACTGAGATGTTTCTGTAGTCTAATTTTCTTTCCAACCATCTGCTAGAGTTTGTTGGAGTTGGGGCAGGTAAAGAAGATGTGTGAAACATCTTCGATAGACCGGTAGCAGCATTTGCACTAGGGAGGAATCCCACAAAATCTGCTAGCCTTAAGGTTGGTCCAGATTCCATGATGAAGAATTTGCCATAAGAGGACAAACTTTTTGATTTCTATGAGGGGGTGCCAGATAGCCATGAACTTCATGTCCCACCGAAGCTGTGTCCATGACATGCACCACTTCTTGTTGAGGTTAACCTGATAGTCAATCGTTTCTTTGATGTTCGAGATTCTTGATAGGCTATTCCCATTGTGCCATTTGAGACCAAGCGAGCTCGACATGTCATGTCCCATGAGAAGGCGAACTTTGTGTCGTTCCCAGGCGAGACATCTGCTTTGCAAAGTGTTCCAGTCTTCATACGCAATGTTGACGCTAGGGTCAATATCCTCGAAGTTGATCCAACGGTTGGTGTCTTGTTTCCAAAGATGTTTCCATTTTTTGAAGCCTTTGTTCCATAACTTCTTGGCATTTTTAATGTTCCAAGATTCCACACTCCGGATGCCATGGATTGATAGTTAGTCATTTAAGCATGTCTGTAGTTAAGGGTTCTTGATATAACTTAAATCGGAATCCACTCATATAATTAGGCATTACTTCACCTTTAAGAGTTGCTAGTTGAACAACACCACTAGTCGATATCCTATTGATGCTCATGGGTCTGTATCCTTGCTTCTCTAACTTGCGGGCATGTTGTTTTAAAGTGTAAACTAGCACCAAATCTCCTACTTATAATCCTTTATCTTTGATATGAGCATCAAAGTAGGATTTTTGTCTCTTCCTAGCGGCATAAATTCCTGCTGCTGCTTGCAGTCTCGTCTCTCCCAATCGTTCTAAGTCAAGTATTCTAGAGGAAAGTTCATGTCCCGTACACTCATACTTTTGAGCGATTTTGAGTGTGGGTATCAAAAAGTCTAAAGGCAACACAAAATTCTGACCAAACACCATCTGGAATGGTGTGGCATTAAGTACTGTTTTATAGGCTACACGATAAGCCCATAAAGCATGGTGTAATTGTTGATCCCAATTCGAACATTTATTGTTTACAATCTTGGTGAGGATGTTGCACAAAATTTTATGAAAAGTTTATTCCAATCAGGCACGACTAGAGTAGGTGCAAAACACAATCGTCATTTAAGCTCACTAAAGGAACTGTGGCATTCTTCTCTCCACTCAAAGTTTGTTAATAGGTTGTAGAGTGGTTTAGCAATAATTGCATACATGTGTATGAATCATCCGTAATACCCGCAATAGCCCATAAATGCGTTTACTTCTTTTATGTTCTTTGGCTTGGGTAATTCATTGATTACACATACCTTATCTTCATCCGTGGAGATCCCATTTTTTGAAACTATATGACCAAGTATCTTGCCTTGTCTAACCATAAAAATGCACTTCTCAGGGTTTAAACACACTTGATATTCCTGAAACTTATCAAAGATACGTTCAAGCTCAAGAATATGATGTGGTCTATGCACGGAGTGAGCACACAAATCATCCACATACACTTCTAGATTCTTTTGTAAAAATTCTTTGAACACGTGGCACATCAATCATTGGAAAGTTGCCGGTGCATTCCTCAGCTCGAAAGGCATCACACAAAATGCAAAGATACCCCACTCAGTGGAAAATGCCGTCTTATGTTGATCCTCGGGGACAATGGCAACTTGGTTATAGCTTGAAAACCTGTCAAGGAAGTTGTACACTTCCTTGCCTACAACTCTTTCCAACAGGTGTTCTATAATAGGTAAAGGATAACTGTCTCTAATGGTAGCAGCATTTACCTTCTTTAAGTTAATGCACACTCTCACCTTACCCTTCTTCTTAGGCACAAATACAATGGGTGATACCATTTGGTGTGTTCTATTTCATAGATGAATCCAGCTTCTATGAGTCTATCTATTTCTTCCTTGATCTTCAATGCGTAATTGTCATTATACGTATAGGTCTTTTGCTTGGTGGGTCTTGCCTCGGCGGTCATGGGTATCCAATGGGAACATATATCAGGATCTACCCCTTTCAAGTCCTTGTAACTCCATGCAAACACATCCCTATACCTTTTCATTAGGGCAATCAAACTTTCTTCCTCTTCGTCAATCAAATCATGTCCTATGTACATGCATTGTTCTTCTCCACCTTCAATTGCTACTACAACTTTCCTTGTGGTTTCCTTATTGTCCTAAGATTCTCTTGAGGTTTTGTCTCTTTTTGGCATTCGGATCATGAACTTTCGGTCTTCCACCGCATATTTCCTGAAGTTTTCTGGCACTTCCATCAATGGTTCTTCTTCCTCAGCTTTCACTTTCTTTTCCTTCCTCATCTTTTGATTTTGTTGACTAGGACTTGAATTATCCTTTTCCTTCCTAGGAGTGGTGAGGTCTGGGGGCATGGCTTCTACCCAACCTAGAAATTCCTCTTTCGATGAACATTTGTCTGAATCTATTTCCCATTCCTTGTCATTCACTTGCTTACTTTGTTCTAAGATCTCTCCTTCAAGATTATCCTCTTCTGTTTCTTCCCTTACTAGGTTTACCTTGAAGATGGATATATCATAACCATCTTCATCACAATGGGGGGTCCATTGTTCTTCATTAATTGCAATGTCCATAGTCGCTAGAATCTCTGCCCAGCCATAGGGTTCGAATTCCTCATCTGGAAACACTACCGAAACATACACTGGTTCCTCAATGGGTCTAGAGGTGTGTCCTACTCCTGACGTTCTTGCTATCGCACACTCCTCTTCCTTGGCTGCGATTTTACACATCCAAAGGTTTGTATCCTCATGCAACCATGATGGATCTGATGTTAATGAATGTACCGATTCCTTCTCATCTTCGTTCCTATGTACATTATTCCATTGCAAAGGTGGTACATCCCTACGTGAATAGTCTGTGAGATTCACTTTTGTGGTCACTCTTAGGTGTTGTAAGTACAAAGAGTTGGTTCTCCAATCTTGTAGAACCTGTAATTGTTGCATGAAAGGCCTACCTAAGAGCATATCATATGCTTGATTCTTTCCAAAATCACATATTGCGAAGGTGTGATCAGATTCTACTCCGCAATTGGAGAGGGCAATTCCTTCCAATAGTCCTAAGGGTCTTTCTATATGCTCGTCTTCCATCTGCAACTTCATCTGAGTAGGTCTAAGGGCTGGTTTCCCCCAACATTTCCATAGAGAAGTGGTCGCAATAGATACTCCTGCACCTATGTCTAGGATGGCTTTGGTAGTGTACATTTGTATGAAATGGGCAAATAAGCATTAACTTCCTCTCCTTCACTCACATCTCCCACTTTATCTAGGGGTATTTCAGGTACCTTTCCTCGTGCACTTGGTCTAGATGAGGTTGTGGCTATTTCCGGGAACAGATTTGCTACATGTTTCCATAGTTTCGGTTTGATCTTCAACAGCTCCTCTAGATTCAAATGGCATTGAACTTTAGTGTTCCTAATTGCTTTTGTGTTCCTAGGAAGAACTAATTTCTCCTTCCTTACTCGAATAGTGGGGGATTTCACTTGAATTGAGCGATTTTCCCAAGGGCCCGTGAAGTGAGGTAACTCTTACAAAGAGTTAGATTCAAAGTTAGTGTGCTCAGTTGGCCAATCATCCACTTGATCTCCATAAATAGAGGGGATATCTACAGGGAACTATTCTCTTGAGTCATCAATCTCGAGTATAGGTGGTCATGATTCTTGTTTCTGCCTCCATCTTTCTTCTTGAATCTCTTTCAAGATGGCATGTGAATCCATATAGCTCATTTGATGATTTTCTAAGTCTAGACTAGCCCTTTCAAATAGAGTGGTCTTCAAAGGTTCCTCTGGGCTAGTTTGTGTGCTAGAGCTAACTTTTGTGGGGTTAGATACTACTTGCACTAGTCTTTCTAGTATTCCTTGAAAATGTAACTCGATACTGGCCATAATTTCCCAATTGAGGTATTGTGATGCCTCAAACATTGCCTGGGCTAATTCAACCATTTTCATGCACAGCTTGGTCCTCTCTATTTCTAAGTTGGCTCTCGGGTAATTGTTGTTGGATTCTCCTACTTGTGGTCCTTCTTGTATCCTAGCTTGATAAGCTTTGAATATCATGTCAAGGTTTTCTAGGGTGGGGTCTGCTAGTACTGGTGATAGTTTCGGTAACCACCCATGGTTCAAACTCATGTGATGCCATTTCTAAGATTTTGGCTCTGGTTTCCCTTAGGATTTCCTCTAACTTGTTGATCTTTTTGCCCCATTTTCTCTTATGTTGCTCTCATGAATCTTTCCAAGTTCTCGTTTTCTTTGCATGACGACCATGTTCTGTGACCTTATACACTCGTTCTGAGGTGTCATATAAGTATAATACTTTCCCTTGAACCTCTGGGTCCTTTAGTTCATAAATCATGTTTGCTCCTATAGCAGTAGGATGCTCTGGTCTATATCTCCAAAAGGCTTCATCACTCCTTGTTCCAAAACAGTTCTATGCTCCTATTGTCCTAGAGCATCCACTTAGGAGTTAGCATCCTCGTTAGTACATATTTTCCTCTTGGGGTTCTAGGTTCCTCAATCTGTTTACCATGTCCTTCCACATCTATGTCCACCGTTTCTACCATCTCACCTAGTTCATTCGTTGATTCGGCCCTAATTGCGACAATATACATGGTCCCTTCTTTGTCTATGCAAGCCTTGTTGTCAAATTTCACAGCTGGATGTTCTAATCCCATAGTTGAATTACTGGCCTGTCAAGGCCATCCTCATATACTGGGGCACCCAATCTACTCGTACGGATATACTCCAACTGAGTCTTGTAGGGTCCCTCTGTCTTCTCTAGATGGGCTACATTTAACGACACCCCTGGTCTCCCTGTGTTGAAAGACATGTCCGAGTCACTCGTGTCTGAACTAACCTCGTATGGATAACTACCTAGCTCTTGAGCCCACGATCATGCTGTAGTTCTCACGCTAGCCTCAGAAGATCGAACACTCTGCTTATAAATTTTCCCTAAGTATTTCCTAGATCTCAGGTTCATTAATCCTAATCTCATCTTATCATGCTCACCCCTTTGATTAGGTCAATCACTTAGTTCTTTGTGCATTTTCTTTATAGGTTCTTATCTTGTTCAAATTTATGGCAAGGAATCATTTTAATATGTTTGGTTTTACGTTATTTGAGTGATGCATAATCAAATCACACAATTCCTTCAGGCTTGATCCCTATACCCACTTGATCTTTCTCTCATTGTCCACTTATCACTCAATGAGCTAGGGTGAATCCTTGCTATTCTAGGAGTCCTAATACACTTCGTTTATCACAACAAACATTCACTCAAAGAATTCGTCAACAAACAAACATAAAAAATGGAAATTCCACTTACAACGTTCTCCTGGACTTAAGAAGCGGATATTCTGATTTTCGAGAGTTCGAGGTACTTGTCCACTTCTTCCTTTGCCCTATGTCACACACACACACAAGGGTTCACAATTAATGGCCAAAACATACCCCCAAAAATTTGAAAATATTTAAAAACCCTAACTTTGGTGTTTTGCCTAACAGTTGTGATGGTCAGACACAATCGCATTGGTGTGTCACTGTCATGATGGTGTGATACCCACGATGGTGTGATACCCACGATGGTCACAGGTCATGATGATTAGGCCTTACGATGATGAGGCACAGTCGCGACTGTCAAGTCATGACGGTCAGTCAAGATTGCGATGGTCAAGTCATGACGGTCAAGTTATGATGATCACTGATAATCGTGATGGTGAGGTCACGATGGTCAGATGGCAAAGGTCAAGGCCACGATGGCCAAAGACAATCGCAATGATCAAGCCATGATGGTCTATCAAGATTGCAATTGTCAAACACTATCGCGATGATGAGATGCGATCACGACGGTGAGAGCCAATCGCCAGGACGGTGAGTGACCATCACAATGGTCAGACACAATCGCGATGATGTGTGATCATCGCAATGGTCACAAAATTATGCAATTTCAAAAAACTAATCATGGATCTATGCAAGCGCTTACCTATGCTCCTCCGTCATGCAAAAAGTTTCCCCAAATTCATACCTTGGTTTGACAGCCATGATGGTCAGCTTCAATGACAATTTCTCAGAGAAAAATAGAGTTTTGACCTGTGTTTTCTACAAATCCGTGGTGTCTAGAGGCCGCCCTACAAGATTTGTGCACCAAAAAACACAAACACACACCTGCAAAATCTCTCTCTCACTCTCGCACACACACAAATGAGGGAACAAGAAGAGAAAGAGGGAATATGACAGGTTTTTGGTAATTTTTTGGAGTTTGAGATAATGATAAGGAATGATACTAGAGGAAACGTGGAGTAAAAGTGTGTAAAAAATAACTACAAACAACAAAACAACAAAGAAATTTTACCTTTAAACGATTTTCTCCAACACACTTACCATCACATGCTCAACCTAGAGCTCTTACCTAGCAATGTCACCAAATTTAGTGTCACTCTAGCACAATGGAAAGTACCAATGTGAGGAGCTCCATCTCATAATTATCAATCCACGGAGAGGTTAAGCCGATATGAAGATCACGAGCAAGTGATGTGCGTGAAGAGGATGGTGAGAAATGAAATTTGCATACACACACACACAAGGAAAGTCACGATGGAGATCAATGGATAGCAAGGAAAGAACTCATACTCATATTCATCATCCACTAGTTACAATAGCTCTTCTAAATACTAGCTCATAAGTTCTACCATCACAACAACAACCACAAAATGAGCTCTCTAGCTCTATTTATAGTTTTTGCCTAGTTTTTGTTGGTGCATGACAACCATCAATTGATGTTTTGGACAAAGGTTTGAAGTCAAAAGATGAAACAAAGATCAATACATGAAGATTGAAGTTAGTGCATAATCAGAGAATGAAGACTTGTATATACATGTACATTAAACATGCTTATACTTTTGTAATGGTCACGAGTTTGTACAAAATACCTATATATACAAGTAGAAAAGTTGGGGCATGTATGAGAGATGATGAATTGGAAGTTTTAAGAGTCATTAGACACTTTAGAAGTAAAGTGAATAACTCTCATCATTCAGATGTAAAATTTTCTTGAATAGAAGAGAAGTTGCACCCGATATTTTGCTCAGTGCTCCTTCTATGTTTAATCTTTTGTTGAATGTTTTTGTATAAGTCTAAGTCTATAGTAGAGTGACCTCTGTACAAATTTTCAGATCCTAATTGTGATCAGGCTGAGAAACTTGAGAGAGTAGGAATATTTACATGTGTAAATGTGAAGAAGAGAAGACTGCAACAGGTGCAAATTTGATGATAATGTTTTGGTCACTTCTCCTCTTACAGTGTAAAGTTTTGAGCAAATAAGCACTCATTCTTTAAGTTGAAAGGTAAGCTACCTATGTCTAAAAGCATTTGAATAAAGGGCTTTTATTTTGAGAGAACTATGCATTAGAAGTTATAGGTGTCAAAGTCTGTTGGAGAAACAATCACTAATTAGACATATATTTGAAGGTCAAATCTTAGGAAGAAAACCCCATGCCTATGTGAAGGGACAAATTCACAAGTGTATCATATTTGTAAAGTTAGTTCACTTGAGTTCTAGAAGTTTTTTAAAAATCACGAGAATACGAAAATCTATATAAGTTAGTTTGTATCAACTGACGCGGAGAGAGAGAGAGAATAGAGAGAAAGAAGAAGAAGGAGTTCATTTTATACGACTGAGTATAGTCGGGATTCTCTGAGTGAGAAAGCATCTGTAAAACTTCTGAGTTTTCATAGCTGTGAGAAAGAAGTGAGTAAAGTTCTGTGTATGAGTCTCTCTCCATCATCTCCATGCTTGCCTACTGTGTGATGAATTGAAAAGTTCAAGTTTTCTGAGCAATTCGATGCCTGGCATCGAATCTCTGCTGATAAGTCATATTTTCATTTATATTTTTCATTGAGTACTGAAGTGTTTGAAAACATGATGTTGTTGGAGGAACTCGATGCCTGGCATCGAATTCCAGTTGATAAGTCATATTCTAAGTGTGCATGAAATCACCTATAGTTTTGGTATCCAAAAGATCAAGGTTTTATGCGAGAAGTCGATGCCCGGCATCGAATCCCTGCTAAGAAGTGGCCAAAAACACCCCAAGTCAATGCCCGGCATCGAATTCTCGTTGCAAGTCGATGCCAGGCATCGAATTCTAATTTTAGACAGGCGCTTTTTACTATAACAGGAAAGATTTCCAATTTTGGAGGGTCATACAGGGTCATCTTGTGAGGGCCATAACTTGAGTTCTAGAGATCCGTTTGATGCATATGATAGCTTGTTGGAAAGCTCTGCTCTTCTAGTTTTAGCCTATAAAGTTTCATGGAGAAATAATACTTGACATAGGAGAAATTAGCAAAATACTGAAGGTATGTCATTTCAGTGACTAGGAATTTCTGTAGAAGCAAAGTTCTCGCTTTAGGCTATCATTTCTCAAAGTTTGGAGTGGCAATGAGTTAATGGTGACCATAGAGGTGTTCTAGTGTCACATTAATTCATTTCTTGTGGTGTTTCATACATCAACAAGTGGTGTCAGAGCAGAAAGGTCCTGAAGAGCAGAAGGCGGCAAAGGTACGGGAAGTTTTGGAACGTTTTCCATTAAAGTTTCAAAGGTGAAGCATTTGAAGACACAAGGCATCAAAAGGTTACTTCAAAAGTATCTTCATACACAGAGAACTCCAAAAGGTATTATTCTTTATCCTTTAAGCTCACAGGTTGCAGCAGAAGGAAAGGAGTATGGCAGATCATATCTCCATTGACAAACTGGACAGAGATAATTACCCCGCATGGGTAATGAGAATGGAAGCCTTACTTATGAGTAAGGATCTCATGATATATGTTACATGTGAAGAAGAGAAGCCAGTATTTGAAGATGAAAGCCGACCAAAGAAAGAGGAACTTGATGCTTTAAAGCATTGGCAGAAGAAGGATGCAAGTGCAAAGGCATACATCTACAATACAATCTCAGATCATTTGCTACCACACATCAGAGGATTGGAATCATCTGAAGATATATGGAATGCATTGGAGTATCATTTCCAAAGAACTACTAAAGCACGGAAAGCAAGTTTATGGTCAGAGTTTACAACATTCAAGAAGAAGCCAAGTCAAAGTATTAGTGATTATGTCACTAAGATGAAGGATCTTGCAGATAGTCTTGGATCCATAGATGAAGATGTTGAAGATCACAGATTGATTGCTCAGCTACTTGCAGGTTTGAGAGGGGATGAAAGGTGGAAACCTTTTGTCTTATCAACAGAACTTTCATTAAATCATTATGTTCCAGATTTGAACCAGTTGCTTGGTTTGATGCTCACATATGAGCAAGACTTGAAGGGAGATGGAGATAAAGGACAAAGTTCTGCAATGTACATGAAGAACAAGAAGAAAGGAGATAAAGGTAAAGCAAAGGATGAAGAGGAGTCTAGTTCTCAAGTTTATTATGCAAGAGGTAAAGGCACTGGTAGAGGAAGAGCAAGAGGTTTTGGAAGAGGTAGAGGTAATCAAAATAACAACAAGAAGGCTTGTTGGATCTGTGGATTGAGTAATCATTTGGCTCATGACTGTTGGCACAACCAACAAGGATCAAACCAGAATCAAAACAACAATAGCAGAGGTCGAGGTGGAAGATATCAAAGTAATTTTCAAAGAGGTAGACAAAGTCAAAGAGGAGGCTATGGTAGAGGTGGAGGAAGAAGTTGGGGACAGAATCAATCCTACAACACCACCTACTACAACTATGCAAATGACACACAGAATGAAAGTCATACATCATTGATGATGAATTCAATCAACACATCAGATAAAGAAGATCTAAAGGTATTTTACATTGACTCTGGATGTTCTAATCATTTGTCAGGAAACATAGAATTGATGTCAGAATTGGAAAAAGGCATTTCTAGTCACACAGTTCAAACTGGTGATAATACAAGGCATAGTGTACATTCAATTGGAAAAGTGAAATGCAAGAGTGGAGCAGATTTGCTAACCAATGTTTTGTATGTTCCTACAATACCTAAAAACTTGATTAGTGTGGGACAGATAGTTGAAAAAGGTTTTCAAGTCAGGTTTACAAATGAAGGAGTATTTGTTGAAGATCCAGAGAATGGATATAATCAGATTGTCTCTGGTAAGAAAGAAGGTAGACTCTTTACTTTAAGAGTACAAGGGAACATTGGTCAAGCTTTGCTCACACATGGTGAAGGAGTGATTACAGAACTTGATCTCTGGCATAAGAGATTAGGTCATTTCAATGAAAGAGGAATTAAAGCTATGGTTGCTAATCAGTCTGTACTTGGATTACCAAATGTGCAAAGTCAACATATGGTTTATAAATGTGAAGCATGTCAAATGGGTAAAGCACACAGGTTACCATTTCAGAAGAAAGGATTCAAACATGATGGATTATTAGAGCTCATTCATACAGATGTATGGGGACCAACAAAAGAAGGATCTATCAGTGGCTCAAGGTATTATGTTCTTTTCATTGATGATGCTACAAGATGGATAACTTTATATGTCTTGAAGGAAAGATCAGAAGTGTTTGGAGCTTTCAAGCATTTTCATGCATATGCAGAGAGAGTCATAGGTCAAAAGCTTAAAAGACTGAGGTCTGATGGAGGGGGAGAATACTTCTCCCAAGATTTCAATGATTATCTTTGGAATGCAGGTATTAAGAGAGAAATAACCTGCAGGTATACACCACAACAAAATGGTGTAGCAGAAAGAAGGAACAGGACTTTGGTTGAGTTTGCTAGAGCTATGCTAAAGGAGAAGAACTGTCCAAATTATCTTTGGGCTGAGGCTGTAAATACAGCCACATATCTTGTGAATAGATTACCATGTGCAGCTCTGAATGGAATGACTCCATATGAAGCTTGGTGGGGTAAGAAACCAAGACTAGATCATTGTAGAGTGTTTGGATCAATTGCATATGCTTATGTGCCATCACAACTTAGGCATAAACTTGAACCAAAGGCAGAAAAATATGTGTTCATTGGTTATGATGAAAAGCATATGGGTTACAGGTTGTGGAATCCTCTAACAAAACAATTTCTTATTTCTAGAGATGTTACATTCGATGAACAGAAAAGTTGGTATGCAGATCAAAGTCACACAACTGAAGAATTTGAAGAAGAGGTAAGAAGATGTGAGAAAGGAAAATCAATTGTGCAGGTAAATAGAGATGAAGACTATATGCAAGCAAGTACATCCACAAGTGGATTAACAAGAAGGGATGAAGAAGCTCCTATATTTGATGAAGAAGTGTATCCAGAAACTTATGAAGAATGTGAACCAAGAAGGTCAAGCAGGACTAGAAGACAACCAATAAGGTATTCTTATGATACTTCTTACATAACTCAGAAGAACTATGCATATATGGTCAAAGATGATGAAGAACCTCAGAACTATGATGAAGCTAAAGGTAAGAAGCAATGGGAAGAAGCAATGAAGGAAGAGTTCAATGCACTGGAGGAGAACAAGACATGGGAACTTGTTCCTAAACCAAATGGTAAGAAAGTAATTGGAAATAAATGGGCTTATAAAGTGAAGAAGCTTGCAGATGGAAGTATAGCCAGATACAAAGCTAGATTGGTGGTGAAAGGCTATGCCCAGACCTATGGCATAGATTATGATGAGACATTCAGTCCCGTAGCTAAGATGTCAACTATAAGGACAATCATTGCTATTGCAGCTTCAAAAGGATGGACTCTAAGTCAATTGGATATAAAAAATGCATTCTTGAATGGATACATATCAGATGAGGTATACATGGAACAACCTCAAGGGTTTATAGATTCCAGGTATCCAAATTTTGTTTGCAGGTTGAGAAGAGCATTGTATGGATTGAAGCAAGCTCCAAGAGCTTGGAACTATAGACTATTGAAGTATCTCAATGATCTTGGATATCAAAGTTCAAAAGCAGACCCAAGTCTACTTATCAGAAGAACAGAGGAAGGTACAATCTACATTTGTATTTATGTAGATGACATTATAATCACAAGTACTTCAGATGAAGGAATCAAGGAGGTAAAGAGATTACTTGAAAAAGAATTCAAGATCAGTGACCTAGGAAAGTTATCATACTTTCTTGGAATGGAAGTTACTTATACAGATCATGGCATATATGTGTCACAACAAAGGTATCTTCTGAACTTGTTGAAGAAGTTTGATATGGAAAATTGCAGAGAAGCTTCAACTCCACTTGAAGTTAATCACAAGCTCAGTAAATATGATGGTGCAGACTACAAAGATATGAGGAAGTATCAACCTCTTGTGGGTAGTTTGATTTATGCTACACTAACAAGACCTGATCTTAGTTATGCAGTGGGAGTTTTGTCACAATTCATGCATTGTCCAAAGGACCCACATTGGATTGCAGGTCAAAGAGTTCTCAGATATATCAAAGGAACTATAAAGGAAGGATTATATTATCCTTTTACATCAGATTTGAAGTTGAGAGCCTATAGTGATTCAGATTGGGCAGGTAACCAGGATGACAGAAGATCAACTCATGGTTACATGATATACATTGGTGATAAGCTTGTAAGTTGGTGTTCAAAGAAACAACATACAGTAGCATTATCATCAACTGAAGCTGAGTACAAAGGACTTGTGGAAGCAGCTAAGGAGGTCATATGGATGCAGACATTGTTCAAAAGCTTGGGCATTGATCAAGGTACACCTACAATACATGGAGATAATATGAGTTCACTTTATCTTGCAGCAAATCCAGTTTTTCATGCAAGGACAAAGCACATAGAGATACAGTATCATTTTCTCAGAGAAAAGGTAATGGAGAAGGAGATTGAAGTGGAGTACATTTCTACCAAAGATCAGTTAGCAGACATAATGACAAAGAGCTTGGATGGTGTGAAGACCAGCAGATTCAAAAGCATGGCAGGAGTAAAAGAAAAGAAGATGATATGAAGAAACAGGGAATGTCAATTAGTGATTGAGGGGGAGCTGTTGGAGAAACAATCACTAATTAGACATATATTTGAAGGTCAAATCTTAGGAAGAAAACCCCATGCCTATGTGAAGGGACAAATTCACAAGTGTATCATGTTTGTAAAGTTAGTCCACGTTAGTTCTAGAAGTTTTTTAAAAATCACGAGAATACGAGAATCTATATAAGTTAGTTTGTATCAACTGACGCGGAGAGAGAGAGAGAATAGAGAGAAAGAAGAAGAAGGAGTTCATTTTATACGACTGAGTATAGTCGGGATTCTCTGAGTGAGAAAGCATCTGTAAAACTTCTGAGTTTTCATAGCTGTGAGAAAGAAGTGAGTAAAGTTCTGTGTATGAGTCTCTCTCCATCATCTCCATGCTTGCCTACTGTGTGATGAATTGAAAAGTTCAAGTTTTCTGAGCAATTCGATGCCTAGCATCGAATCTCTGCTGATAAGTCATATTTTCATTTATATTTTTCATTGAGTACTGAAGTGTTTGAAAACATGATGTTGTTGGAGGAACTCGATGCCTGGCATCGAATTCCAGTTGATAAGTCATATTCTAAGTGTGCATGAAATCACCTATAGTTTTGGTATCCAAAAGATCAAGGTTTTATGCGGGAAGTCGATGCCCGGCATCGAATCCCTGCTAAGAAGTGGCCAAAAACACCCCAAGTCGATGCCCGGCATCGAATTCTCATTGCAAGTCGATGCCAGGCATCGAATTCTAATTTTAGACAGGCGCTTTTTACTATAACAGGAAAGATTTCCAATTTTGGAAGGTCATACAGGGTCATCTTGTGAGGGCCATAACTTGAGTTCTAGAGATCCGGTTGATGCATATGATAGCTTGTTGGAAACCTCTACTCTTCTAGTTTCATCCTATAAAGTCGCATGGAGAAATAATACTTGACCTAGGAGAAATTAGCAAAATACTGAAGGTATGTCATTTCGGTGACTAGGAATTTCTGCAGAAGCAAAGTTCTCACTTTAGGCTATCATTTCTCAAAGTTTGGAGTGGCAATGAGTTAATGGTGACCATAGAGGTGTTCTAGTGTCACATCAATTCATTTCTTGTGGTGTTTCATACATCAACAAAGTCCACTATAGAGAAGTACAATTTTAGAAATAGGTGAATTGTTTGGAGTAAATCTCAAGATTTACCTTTTGAGATGATTTAAATTTGAGAAGGTATGCAATCTTTAGGCAACACATCATACAAAGTTTCATTAGAAAAGTTACACATTTGGTTAGTAAATGAGTGAGTTATGTGCAACAGACTTTTTTGTGTAGTGACTTTCTTCACAGTTAGTGCAAAGATTGATAATCTGGCACTAGTCCTCCAAAATTGGTTGAGGTCTTGAGTTTTTCTTGATATAAAGGTGCTTTCACATCAAGAATAACTTGTTCTTTTGGAGATTAACACTCTCCATCAGTGGTATCAGAGCAGGAATCATCAAAATTGAAGAAAAGAGGACCTCGACTATTGCAGATATACAAAAATCAAACTTTGAAGATTCAACAGGTGAAAGTTTGAAGTGAAAGCTAAAGAAGGAGGCCTCAAGCTATCAAGAAGACCAAAAGGAACTACATTCGAAGTAAAGGTACACTTATTTCTCACAAAGCTTGAAGAAAGCTTGAAGAATTTAATACACAGGTGAAGAAAGGATGGGAGATTCTCTTCAGATAGAGAAATTGGATAGAGAAAATTATCCAACTTGGTCAATGAGGATGGAAGCTCATGTCATGAGCACATACCTGATAGGTTATATCACAGGAGAAGAAGAAAAACCAAAATTGAGAGATCTTAGTGTTCCAACTAGAGATGAACTCTTAGATTTGAAGACATGGGTGAAGAAGGATGCTCAAGCAAGGAACATTATCTACATGGGAGTCAATGATTATTTTCTACCTCACATTAGAGGAATTGAAAGTGCAAGTTAGATTTGGAATGCTTTGGAGGAGCATTTCCAAAACGCTACAAAGTCAAGGAAGGCATCTTTGTGGGCAGAATTTACTACATTCAAGAAGAAGGCTTCTCAATCCATTTTTGATTATGTAGCAAGGATGAAGGACATTGCAGATGCATTAGGAGCAGTTGATGAAGATATTGAAGAGGACAAATTGGTAAGTCAAATCCTCACAGGTTTGAGAGGAGATGAGAAGTGGAAGCCATTCATTTTATCCACTAAATTATCACTCGATCATTTCACTCTTGATTTGAATCAATTCCTAGGACATATGCTAACCTTTGAGCAGGATGTCAAAGGTGATGTTGATAAAAGTACAAGTCAAGCAATGTATTCAAAAGAAAAGAAGAAGTTTAACAAAGGCAACCAACAATTGAATGAAGAAGAAGGTGCAACTAAACAAGCTAACTTCCTAAGAGGAAGAGGAGGTGGAAAAGGAAGAGGTAGAGGTAGGAGGAATATAGATGGAGCCAAAGCTTGCTAGATTTGTGGTAAGACTAATCATTTAGCTCATGAATGTTGGGATAATAATTAAAATATTGGAGGATATAATAAAAAATTCAACTCAAGAGGAAGAGGTAATAGAAATCGGAGAGGTAATTTCAGAGGTAGAGGTAGTAGAGCTTTCTTTGGAAGAAATGCAGGCAGATGCTTCCAAAGTCAATCCTACAATAACACCTACTACAACTATGGTTCAGATCAGAAGGAAGATTCAACTTTAATCATGAATGCAACTCGTGAAAGACAAAGTGAATATCAAAGAGTTTTCTACATTGACTCAGGGTGTAGCAATCACCTAAGTGGTAACATAGCTTTGATGCCTAATTTGGAGAATAAAGTAAGTAATCATGTGGTTCAAAGAGGTGATAATACAAAGCAAAATGTGAAGTCAAGTGGATCAATGAAGGCTAAGGATGGGAGCACTCTTCTGAGTAAGGTTTTGTATGCTCCTACAATTCCAAAGAATTTGATAAGTGTAGGGCAAATTGTTGAGAAAGGTTATGAAGTAAAGTTCACTAATGATGGAGTTTTTGTGGAAGACCCTAGCAATGGGTATAAACAAATTGTTTCAGGGAAGAAAGAAGGAAGGCTCTTCACATTGAAGATTCAAGGCAATGTTGGTCATGCTTGGTTCACTTATAGAGGACATAAGATATGTGAGTTAGATCTTTGGCATAAAAGGCTTGGACATTTCAATGAAAGAGGTATTAAGGATATGGTTAACAATGGTTCAGTGCTTGGATTACCTAATGTTGCAGGTCAGCATATGACATACATATGTGAGGCATGTCAATTAGGTAAGGCTCACAAGCAATCATATAATAAGCATGGTTTCATGTATTCAAAGAATCTTGAATTGGTACACACAGATGTGTGGGGACCATCAAAAGACTTTAGCATTAATGGTTCAAGATATTATGTTATTTATGTTGATGATGCTACTAGGTGGATCACCATATATGTGATCAAAGATAAATAAGAGGTATTCAACACATTCAAAAATTATCATGTGTATGCATTGAGAATCACATGTAAAAAATTGAAGAGACTAAGGTCAGATGGAGGGGGAGAGTATTTCTCTAATGAATTAATTGATTACTTGTGGAATGTAGGTATAAAAAGGGAAGTTACTTGCAGGTAATCTCCTCAACAAAATGGTGTAGCAAAAAGGAGAAATAGAACTCTTGTTGAGTTTGCAAGATCAATGATGAAGGAGAAAAATTGTCCCAATTATTTATTGGTTGAGGTTGTAAATACAACCACATACTTGGTTAATAGGTTACCATGTACAACTTTGTAGGGTATGACACCATATGAAGCTTGGTGGGGTAAGAGACCTACCTTAGATCATTGCAAAGTATTTGGATGTTTGGCTTATGCATATGTGCCTAAAGCTGAAAAGTATGTGTTCATTGGCTATGATGATAAGCGGATGGGTTATAGGTTGTGGAGGCCATCCACAAAGCAATTCCTTGTGTCTAAGGATGTGAAATTTGATGAACAAGGTACTTGGTATGTAGGTGCAATTAACATTCATGCAGGTGATGAAGAAACCTTGAATCAAAAGAAAGGTAAATCAAAGGTTCAAATATTTGATGAAGAAAAGAACAATGAAGCACAAGTTGAAGTTGAAGAAATACCAAGGT